>BPLR01018589.1:0-203259 GCA_021605095.1 Caerostris extrusa
TTTTTTAACAATGAAAAGCAGCTTTTATAAAGATTCCTCTTCCGTGCATTTATTATGCCAGTAAAAGGAATGGAGGGCGTATTTTATTTCCACTTTTTCCATTGTGTCCCGAGTACGCTCACTGGGACATTTATATATCGTATGCAAAGTCGAATGCTTGCCGAAGACAGGATGGAACCGAATTGGCGCAACGCTTTCTACGTGAGGATCGTTATTTCCGCACATAAAACGACCCTTTCTGAAGGCGGATGCAAGCCATGCCTGCAGAAGTTGAGACAGCTCTCCTCCGAATATAAGTTTCTGAGGAGAAGAGATAGAGAGAGAGTGTATAAATGCAGTGCCCTAAGGGATGCCCCTTCCCCGTCTAGAAAGTCTATATTGGAGAAATTCTTAATATATCTTTCTTTCAAGATCTTCTGGGAAGTTTTATTTTGATGCAGAAGAAAAAAAGTAAATTGCGCGCATGATATGTTTTCGGAAGGAGGGATTGGTCTTCTTCCAAATGCAGCAACAGAATGACTGGGCGGTTGAGAATTCCTCGGGTCATTATACGATATGGAAGAAAATATCAAATCACGTCCCGCTCGTCACAATGCAGACAGGCATATTTATAGTATATAAAATTTGGGTTTGGTAAGAGATGAAAATTAACGCGTTATGGCTGTGAATAACACTAACAACGCGAGCTGTATAACGGATTATAAAATTCGTGCTTATTATTTATAAATAGTCATACAGAATTCTTACATTTTGTCAAATGATGATCTTTTGCCTTTCACTAATATTTTTTCCTTTTTTTCATAATTTATACTATATATCATATAGTCGAGCAATCCAATGGGTCATATCTGCCAGTATTATATATAAATTTATATAAATCATCAATTCCTATTTTTCCATAAGATGCCAATACAGATTATTTATATTACAATACTTAAAATGAAGCAAACAGAAAGAACAAACAATAAAAGTTGACAAGGACACATATATAGATGAGATTTTTTCCAATTTCCTATAACATTTTGCGCTGCTTTTTCCAATATTTTATTTTTTATCAGAAGAATCTTCTCCGGAATACATATATCTTCCATACAACTTTTGCATTGCATATGTTACCAAGCATACATCTACAAGTAATTCCTTCCGAGTATCCTTTTACTGAATCCTGCAGGCTATGTTCTGTTTTTCTGTCCTTCGTCTGGGCCAGTCCTACTCCACTAAGAGCTCCGACGGTGGAACAAATGCAGGGCTGCCCCATGGGGCGCAAAAAGTCATCTTCGGGTATTAATCCGGAGATGGAAGTCCGATTCCTCATCTCAAAGATGGAAGTCCCTCTTTATCACTCTCCGTGTGTCTACTTTTTTTCCCTTTTCTTTTTTTTTTCCCTTAACAATAAAAGCAGCTTTATATAAAGATTCCTCTCCCTTGCATTTATTCCAGTAAAAGGAATGGGAGCGATTTAATTCCACTTTTTTTCCATTGTGTCCCGGAGTAGCTCGTGGGACATTTATATCGTATGCAAAGACGAATGCTTGCCGAAGACAGGAAGAACTTAAATTGGCGCAACGCTTTCTACATGAGGATCGGTATTTTCGCACATGAAACGACCCTTTCTGAAGACGGATGCAAGCGATGCCTGCAGTTGAGACGGCTCTCCTCCGAATATAAGTTTCGAGAAGAAGAAGAGAGAGTGGGGTATAAATGCAGTGCTCTGGGGGATGTCCCTCGCCCCCTCTAGGAAAGCTATATTGGTGAAACTCTCAATATATCTTTCTTTCAAAAATCTTCAGGGCTGGGGAAGTGAAGTTTTACTTGATGCAGAAGAAAAAGTAAATTGCGCGCGATATGTTTTCCGAAGGAGGAATTGATCTTCTTCCAAATGCAGCAACAGAAAAAGACTCGGGCGGTTGAGGTCCTCGGGGTCTTTATGCGATATGAAGAAAAATATCAAATCACGTCCTGGGCTCTCTTATAATGTAAACAGGCATATTTATGATATAAAAATTTGGCTTGGTAAGAGCTGAAACTAATGTATTATGGTTATGAATAACAATAACAACGCAAGCTGTATAATGGGTAATAAACTTTACTATTGTGGAGTTTTCTTCAAAAGATATTTATTTGATTAAAAAATCAATTAATATTATATATAGTGTGATTCATTGGTCATGGGATAAACTTTGAGGATGGTGCAGCTTAAATTAACGTGCCTTTTTTTATAGGAAAGTATGGTATATCTTTTGGTAGGAAGTATGTAGAATATATTTTAGTGTCTTATTTTTCCTCAAACATATTCCTGATATTAAACTAACAAATGTTTGAAATTTATGGGGATTATATTCCTTGTTTAATATTTTTTTATCAAATATTCTAAGATACATGTTTATTTCTATTGTAATTATTTATTAATAGTTATACAGAATTCTAAAATTGGTCAAATCATAATCTGTTCTTTCACTAATATTTTTTTTCTCGAAAATTAAAATATTTTACCCTTTTTTCCTAATTATATCATATATTCTAAACAAATAAATCCTATAACCCAACCAAATCTGTCCTATCTACTAATATACATGTTTAAATTTACATACGTTATCAAGTTTTACCTTTCCAAAATGTGCCACTGCAAAATTTATATTTCAAGTTAACGTTGAAATGAAACAAACAGAAAGCACCCAGCATAAAAGTTGACAAAAACCCCTATATAGATGAGATTTATCCGATTTTTCTAAAACATTGCGCTGCTTATTCCAATATTTTATGTTTATCAGAAGAATCTTCTTCAGAATGCATATATCTTCCAACAACTTTTTTTGCATTGCATATGATATACCAAGCATACATCTACGAGTAATTCCTTCCGAGTAACCTTTTACTGAATCCTGCAGGCGATATCCTGTGCTTCTGTCCTCATCTGTGCCACTCCTACTCCACTAATAGCTCCGACAGTGAAACAAATGCAGGGGCTGCCCCATGGGGCGCAAAAGTCATCTTCGGGCCTTTAATCTCGGAGATGGAAGACTGGATCCCCTTATCTCAAAGATGGAAGCCCCTCTTATCTCTCTCCGTGTGTCTACCTTTGCCGCTTTTATAACAATAAAGGCAAAGATTGCTCTTCCGTGCATTTATTCCAGTAAAAGGAATGGGGGATTTTTATTCCACTTCTTTTCCATTGTGTCCCGGAATAGCTCACTGGGACATTTATATCGTATGCAAAGACGAATGCTTGCCGAAGACAGGAGGAACTGAATAGGCGCAACGCTTTCTACGTGAAGATCGTTATTGTCGCACATAAAACGTCCCTTTCTGAAGACGGATGCAAGCGATGCCTGCAGTTGAGACAGCTCTCCTCCGAATATAAGTTCCGAGGAGAGAAGAAGAAGAGAGAGACAGGGGTATAAATGCATTGCTCTGGGGATACCCCGTCCCCTTTAGAAAGCTATATTGGAGAAATTCTTAATATATCTTTCTTTCAAGATATCTGGGAATTTTATTTTGATGCAGAAGAAAAAAGTAAATTGCGCGCGATATCTTTTCGGATGGAGGAATTGGTCTTCTTCCATGTACTGCAACCGAATGACTCGGGCGGGTGAGAATTCCTCCCGGGGTCTTTATGGGATATGAAGAGAAATATCAAATCATGTCCCGCTCTCTTCACAATGTAAACAGGCACCTTTATAGTATGATATAAAATTTGGCTTCTTGTAAGAGCTGAAACTAATGTGTTATGGCTATGAATAACAATAACATTGCAAGCTGTATAATGGGATATAAATTTAATTCGTGTGGAGTTTTCTTCAAAAAAGATATTTATTTGTTTAAAAAATAATTTATACATGATTCACAGTATGTTATACCATTAGAACTTATCATGCTCTGTCGTTTGGTTTGCAAAATGATAATCTGCATGTTCCACTAATATCTTTTATTAAAATCAAATAATATGTTTTCCTTTTTTTCATAATTTATAATATATATCATATAGTCGGGCAATCCAATGTGTCATATCTACCAGTATACATTTATAAATGTATATAAATCATCAACTCTTATCTTTCCATAATATGACAATGCAAATTTTTATATTATATAACTTAAAATGAAGCCAATAGAACATACCCACCATAAGAGTTGTCCAGGATCCCTATGGATCAGATATTTCCAATTTCATAAAACATTACGCTGCTTATTCCAATATTTTATGTTTATCAGAAGGATCTTCTCCAGAATGCATATATCTTCCAACAACTTTTTGCATTGCATATGGATACCAAGCATGCATCTACGAGTAATTCCTTCCGAGTAACATTTTTACTGAATCCTGCAGGCGATGTCCTGTTTTTTCTGAGTGACTATGTCCTCATCTGTGCAACTGCTACTCCACTAAGAGCTCCGACGGTGAAACAATTGCAGGGGCTGCCCCATGGGGCGCAAAAAGTCATCTTCGGATCTTAATCTCAGAGATGGAAGCCTGGATCCCTTATCTCAAAGATGGAAGTCCCTCTTATCTCTCTCCGTGTGTCTACATTCCCCCTTTTTTATAACAATCAAAGCAGCTTTATAAAGATTCCTTCTTCCATGCATTTATTCCAGTAAAAAGGAATGGGGAATTTTATTCCAATTCTTTTCCATTGTGTCCTGAAGTAGCTCACTGGGACATTTATATCATATGCAAAGACGAATGCTTGCCGAAGACAGGAGGAACTGAATTGCCGCAACGCTTTCTACGTGAGGATCGTTATTTTGCACATAAAACGACCCTTTCTGAAGACGGATGCAAGCGATGCCTGCAGTGAGGCCACAGCTCTCCTCCGAATATAAGTTCCGAGAGAAGAAGAAGAAGAGAGAGTGGAGTATAAATGCAGCTCCCTAGGGGATGCCCCTACCCACCTCTAGAAAGCTATAATGGAAAATTCTTAATATATCTTTCTTCAAGATCTCTGGGCAAGGGAACTGAAGTTTTATTTTGATGCAGAAAAAAGTAAATTTCGCGCGATATGTTTTTTTGAAAGGAGGAATTTGGTCTTCTTCCAAATGCAACAACAGAACGACTCGGGCGGTTGAGAATTCCTCGGGGTCTTTATATATATGAAGAAGAATATCAAATCATGTTCCGCTCCTGACAATGTAAACCGACATATTTATAGTATGATATAAAATTTGTCTTGAAAGAGCTGAAACTAACACATTATGACTATGAATAACAATAACAACGCAATCTGTATAATGGGTATTCACAGTATGTTATACCATTAGAACTTAACGCGCGCTGGCGTTTGATGCAAATGATAATCTGCATGTTCCACTAAAATCTTTTAATAAAATTAAATAATATTTTGTCATTTTTTTTTCAAATTTAGAAAAATAATATATAGTCTGGATAATCCAATAAGCCATTTCTGACAGTATACGTATATATAAATTTATACAAGTTATTAACTCCTACTTTCTCATAATATGCTTATGTTTTTTTTACATTATAAGAGCAAACAGAATGCACCCACAATAAAAGTTGAAAAGGACCACTATAGATGAGATATTTTACAATTTCCTAAAACATTGCTGCTTATTCCAATATTTTATGTTTAAGAATCTTCTTCAGAATACATATATCTTCCATACAACTTTTTTTTGCATTGCATATGATCATATGATACCGAGCATTCATCTACGGAGTCATTCCTACCGAGTAATCTTTTACTGAATCCCTGCAGGCGATGCCCTGTTATTCTGTCCTCATCTGTGCCACTACTACTCCACTAAGAGGTTTGATGGTCAAACAAATGCAGGGGCTGCCCCATGGGGCACAAAAAGTCATCTTCGGGTCTTAATCTCGCAGATGGAAGCCCGATCCCTTATCTCAAAGATGGAAATCCCTCTTATCTCTCTCCGTGTGTCTACCTTTAACAATAAAAGCAGCTTTATAAAGATTCCTCTTCCGTGCATTTATTCCATTAAAGGGAATGAGGGGGATTTTATTTCCACTTCTTTCCATTGTGTCCCAGAGTAGCTCACTGGGACATTTATATCGTATGCAAAAAGACGAATGCTTGAAACGCTTTCTACGTGAGGACCGTTATTTTCGCACATAAAACGATCATTTCTGAAGACGGATGCAAGCGATGCATGCAGTTGAGACAGCTCTCCTCCGAATGTAAGTTCCGAGGAGAAGAAGAAAAGAGAATGGGGTATAAATGAAGTGCCCGGTGGATGCCCACCCTCCAGAAAACTATATTGGAGAAATTCTTAATATATCTTTCTTTCAAGATCTTCTTGGAAGTTTTATTTTGATGCAGAACAAAAAGTAAATTGCGCGCGATATGTTTTTGGAAGGAGGAATTGGTCTTCTTCAAAATGCAGCAACAGAATGACTCGGGCGGTTGAGAATCCTCGGGGTCTTTATGCGATATGAAAAAAAAATATCAAATCACGTCCAGTGTCACGCTCTCTTTACAATGTAAACAGGCATATTTATAGTAAGATATGAAATTTGGCTTCTAAGAGCTGAAACAAATGTATTATGGATATGAATAACAATAATAACGCATGCTGTATAATGGGTTATTAATTTAATTCATGCGGAGTTTTCTTCCGAAAAAGATATTTATTTAATTTAAAAAATAATTAATACATGAATCACAGTACGTTATACCATTAGAACATATCATGCTGCGGCGTTTGTTGCGAAATTTTTAATATGCATGTTCCACTAATATCTTTTTAATAAAGTTAAATAATATTTTTGTCATTTTTTTTCTAATTTTGAATATATATCATATTGTCGGATAATCCAATGGGCCATATCTGACCGTATACATATATAAATTTATACACGTTATTAGCTCTTACCTTCCTATAATATACCTATGCATATATTTTTACATTATAAGAGTTAAAATGATATAAACGGAAAGCATCCACCATAAAATTTGACCAGGACCCTATAGATGAGATTTTTCCAATTTCCTAAACAGTTGTGCTGTTCATTCCAATATTTTATGTTTATCAGAAGAATATTCTCCATAATACATATATCTTCCATACAAATTTTTTTTGCATTGCATATGATACCAAGCACACATCTAAAAGTAATTCCTTCCGAGCAATCTTTTTGCTGAATCCTGCAGGCGATGTCCTGTTTTTTTTTGTCCTCATCTGTGCAACTGCTACTCCACTAAGAGCTTCGACGGTGAAAACAAATGCAGGGGCTGCACCATGGGCGCAAAAAGTCATCTTCAAGTATTAATCTCGGAGATGGAAGCCTGGATCCCTTATCTCAAAGATGGCAGCCCCTCTTATCTCTCTCTCCGTGTGTCTACCTTTCCCTTCTTTCTAACAATAAAAGCAGCTTTATAAAGATTCCTCTTCCGTGCATTTATTCCAGTAAAAAGGAATTGGGGAATTTTATTCACTTCTTTTCCATTGTGTTCTCGGAGTAGCTCACTGGGACATTTATATCGTATGCAAAAGACGAATGCTTGCCGAAGACAGGAGGAACTGAATTGGCGCAACGCTTTCTACGTGACGATCGTTATTTTTGCACATAAAACCACCCTTTCTGAAGACGGATGCAAGCTGATGCATGCAGTGAGACAGCTCTCCTCCGAATATAAGTTCCGAGGAGAAGGGAGAGTGGGGTATAAATGCAGTGCCCTGGGAGATGCCCCTCTAGAAAACTATATTGGAGAAATTCTTAATATATCTTTCTTTCAAGATCTTTTGGGCTGGGGGAACTGAAGTTTTATTTTGATGCCGAAGAAAAAGTAAATTGCGCTCGATATGTTTTCTAAGGAGGAAGACTTCTTCCAAATGCAGCGACAGAACGAATCGGGCGGTTGAGAATTCCTCGGGGGTCTTTATGCGATATGAAGAAAAATATCAAATCCCGTCCCGCTCTTCACAATGCAAACTGGCATATTTATAGTATGATATAAAACTTGGCTTTTAAGAGCTGAAACAAATGCATTATGGCTATGAATAACAATAACATTGCAAGCTGTATAATGGGTTATAAACTTTATTGATGGGGTGCTTCCTTCAAAAAAGATATTTTTTGATTATAAAAATTATTAATATATGAATCACAGTATGTTATACCACTAGAACATTTCACGCTTTGGCGTTTGGTGCCACATGATCTGGCGTTTGCTGCAAACAAGAATCTGCATGTTCCACTGATATCTTTTTAATAAAATTAAATAACATTTTTGTCCCTTTTTTCTAATTTAGAATATGAATAGCCGGATAATCCAATGCGCCATATCTGCCAGTATACATAGATACTTTTATGCATGTTATCAACTCTGATCTTCCCATAATATACCTATGCAAATTTCATGCCTTATAAGAGTTAAAATGAAGCAAACAGAACGTACCACCGTAAAAGTTGGCAATGACCATTATATAGATGAGATTTTTCCAATTTCCTAAAGCATTGAGCTGCTTATTCTAGTATTTTATGTTTATCAGAAGAATCTTTTCCAGAATACATATATCTTCCATACAACTTTTGCTCATATTGCATACAACTCATATGATACCAAGCATGCATCTACGAGTAATCACTGCCGAGTAACCTTTTACTGATTCCTGCAGTCGATGTCCTGTTTTTCTGCGCGACTATGTCCTCATCTCTGCCACTCCTACTCCACTAAGAGCTCCGTCGGTGAAACAATTGCAGGGGCTGCCCCATGGGGCGCAAAAAGTCATCTTCGGGTCTTAATCTCGGAGATGGAAGCCCTGGATCCATTATCTCAAAGATGGAAGTCCCTCTTATATCTCTGCGTCTACCTTTTCCCCTTGTTTTTTTAACAATAAAAGCAGCTTTATAAAGATTCCTCTTCCTTGCATTTATTCCAGTAAAAGGAATGGGGGGGATTTTATTTCCACTTCTTTTCCATTGTGTCCCGGAGTAGCTCACTGGGACATTTATATCGTATGCAAAAGACGAATGCTTGCAGAAGACAGGATGAACTGAATTGGCGCAACGCTTTCTACGTGAGGATCGTTATTTTCGCACATAAAACGACCATTTCTGAAGACGTATGCGAGCCATGCCTGCAGTTGGAGACAGGGCTCCTCCGAATATAAGTTCCGAGGAAAGGAGAAGAAGAGAGAGTGGGGTATAAATGCAGTGCCCTGGGGGATGCCCTCCTAGAAAGCTATATTGGAGAAATTCTTAATATATCATTCTTTCAAGATCTCTTCGAAGTTTTACTTGATGCAGCAGAAAAATAAATTGCGCGCGATATGTTTTGGAAGGAGGAATTGGTCTTCTTCCAAATGCAGCAACAGAATGACTCGGGCGTTTGAGAATTTCTCGGGGTATTTATACGATATGAAGAAAAATATCAAATCACGTCCCGCTCTTCACAATGTAAACAGGCATATTTATGATAGAAACTCTGGCTTGGTAGGAGCTGAAACTAATGTATTATGGCTATGAATAACAATAATATTGCAATCTGTATAATGGGTTATAAAATTAATTCGTGCAGAGTTTTGTTCCGAATAAGACATTTATTTGATTAAAACGATTAATTAATACAGGAATTAAAGTATTTTATATCGTTTGAACTTATATAACACCCCATAAAGAACTCCAAGCCGAAATAATAATTCGTCTTTTACGGGTTATCCTGAAATCGAGACAAATTTTTACAAAGGATTGGAAGTGTTTGTCGGAGAGTCATCTATGGAAATAGACGTTAATTAGATGGAGAATTGTCTGGATAATAAGATGGATAGAGTCGGACATCTCACTTAAACGCTTCCAAGTAATTTTTAGACTTCCTGAGTAACAAGTGGCCAAGAATTGACATTTTAAAAGTTAATTTAGTCCTGTATTTTCTTGTATTCTGGATATTTTTCTATCAATGATCAGCTCAAAACTCAACTTCAGCTGCACTTTTCTTGTATTTAAAAACTTCCTATTCCTAATGTTATTTGTTTTCTCTTCGAAGCTCAAAATAACTATATTGTTATCATTTTAACGATAGGGCACATACTGAGCTTCAAAGTCTAATGGCAGTTATTTGACACGAAGCAGTTGTCGGTCTGATTCATAATAATAACAATGAGCCAAGTGAAGATATTTCGAGCTATGTAATTTATAAAATATCGACAATCTATCACGGTTTAAATTATTAAAAAAATTTCAGTATGTGATCCAAAAAGCAAAGCCAAATAGGAACCTTATATCTATTCCAGACATGAACACGATAAATATAAATGCATTAAATTCTTTCCGTTCGCTAAATATGAGGGGAGAAGAATGTAAATCCCACAGAGGCCCTTCCCTGGAGATTTTCATTCAATATTTAAGTGATACCAACCTAAGTTAATGAAATGGTAACCGTCCATCCACCGTAAATCTGAATTTGATTGAAAGGGACACTACGTCATCATTTTCTATTTTACGAGATTTTTAATTGTTAATGTTTTAATTAAGATATATAGTAAATTATCTTAAAAGTCAATTAACTGTTTATTGATTGAAATATTTAAGCTACAATAACCGGTTAATATAAATGTATCAAGCACTCAGTTTTCATGTGCATGGCAGTTTGTAATAAAAAAGTATAAATTCTCATTATATACTAGAGAGATATAAAACTTCTCGATGACTTTGCTGAAGTTCTCTTTTAATGCTATTGGTTCCGTACAAATAAGCATTTCAAAGAATATATTTATTTGGTATATGAACAATATAAAAAATATTATCAATATAGCAAACATAATTTTAAGTAACTTATACAATTTAGTTTTATAAAAGGTTTAGCTGTCCAAAATGTCAAAATAATTGACAAATGCTGCAATGCTAATATAAATTATATGATAATCATACAAATAATGTTTTACAATTTTGGCCAATTTGGAAATTCAAAAATGTCTGTAGACAATGAAGTATTTTATTACCTCCAAGCAAATTCGTAATTCTCAAGGTCATCATTACTAACAAGAAATCTTACAAAAACGTGTTTTTGTTCATTAATATTTGTTTCGTAAAACAATGCACATCTTAGATAGGGCACTATTGCATTTGGACACAATATCCAACAATCACAGAATCCTATAGCACGAATCTCAACGCACACTAATCTGAGAATGGGATCAAATTCCTCTTAGAGGCTTCAATCAACTGCAAATCTAGATCTCAGAGGCGTCAGAGCCTTCAGAGGGGTTGTCTGCACCTCAATCTTGAGGATGCTGATTACCTCAGGATTTGGAAATGGCCGCACAGTTCCTCAGGGAATGGGAGGAAGGATATATCTCGATCCAACTGCTATTACGAATCAAAATCGTTCTGTTGGAGCTGGATCATCATGGAATTTTGTCAGAAATTTCAAATAAAAAAGAACGCTGAACAATTCGAGAGATAGATTCGTCACAATTTTAACCAATACTTTTTTTGATAAGACGATTTATCTTCTTGGATAAAGCGTCTTAGATTTTTTTTTTCTTTTGTAAAAGATTGATTCCCGATGAAGCGTGAGAAATTCCCTCCTTTCCTGAGAGGAGGGATTATTTTGTGACAGATTTTTTAAGGATAACTTAATTTGAGTCCTATATATAATATTTATTGATTCGTCCTTTGTTTTATGTTATATTTTTAAGATACCCGGTAATTCACTGTGATGTTATTTTCCGCTTATAGGAAGAAACTTTAACAGATTCTATGTTATTCAGGAGGCCCTACAAACATTACACTTTTAATGTTTTCCGAAAGGATACTCAGAGGAATTGCTTCATATCTGCATTCGTTAAGACCAATATTCACACTTTCTTCAATCCAATGTTGATGCGAGACGCTGAATCTCTTGCCACCTGAAGTAGTAACAGCAATCTTTGCCACTAGCGGGTTTCAATCCTGCCCTTTTGTCGGCCTTTTTCTCTTTATTCACCGGAGACAATTTTCTCGCGTTGTGTTCTTACCGAAAATAACACTACCCTCAATGTATCAACGCGATATTGGTGGTCTGTAGAGAAAGAAAGTACTAAACTGAGCGATTTTTTTCTGGTAATCATTTCTGAACATTGTAGCAGTTATAGTTTCTAAACACTTTTGTGACGTAAAATTTTTGATTATTAATTTTATTCGTCAAAGTTTGTTAACAATATGGTTTAGAGAAATAAGCTGCCTGAAAGAGGCAAAAAAAGTAATATTAAATCCCAAGATAGCTCTAACTTTTAATGAACAGATCAGCCATCGATTTCCGCTGGAGAGACTTATATTAATTGAGGAAATAATAGAAAAATATAATGTCGTTGACTGTGTTAAAACTAAAAATGAAAACAAAAATAGAAATAAAAAATTTTTAAATAGTTTTAATTTTTCTCAAAAAAGAGGTTCCAATCCCCATGTTTAATTTAGAAGTTGATTAAAAATTCCCCTAATGGTTTGTACGTGTTTTTGAATCCTCGCAAAAGGAAAGCTAAAATAATTGCAGATTATTTTATAATCTCTTTTCATAAAATACAGCAATATATTTTGGGGGTTTGGGTTATTAATTTTTTTTCATGACATTAAAACTTAAAACAAATGAAGGAAAATTTATATTTTTACGCATGCTTTTGATTTTTCAAATAAGATATTTGTATATGAATGATGATGAAATGGGACATTATATTCAAAATTTTAATTATTATATCTATTATATTCAGAAAGGCCACACACAATAATTTTCATTACATCATACTATTCTTTGCTTTTAGTTTTATTATTTATCTTTGTGTCATTTATTTACAAGCATTCACTGACGGATTTAATGGAAAAGTAGGGGACTTAAATTAGTTCCAGAAAACTGGCTACTTTCCAACATTTGAGTTTGTATTAAAGAAAACTCAAACTAGCAGTTTTCGACTATTCATTTGTACTAAATATTCACTATTTCATAAGTCCCTTAAACCAGTGACTGCAGCTGAGTTTACTAACAGAATCACCTACGTTCTTAGATGTTAATCTGAGTCACTGTGTCATAAATGGTGCATTTTGAAATTAATATGTAGGGATATCTCGAGATACGAATGCACTAATGTAAAAATTTTGAAATACGAGTCGATCGTCAATAAGTCGATTTTTGCCTTGAGCTACAAGCCAGTATTTGAGATGCGAATCTGCTTCACTCCAATAGTGGTTCGTATCTGAGCGAATTACAACCCAACAACTGCCAACTCGAATTGTATATCCAAGATATACTTTGAATCGGATTTCGACTCTGTTCCGGAAAAAGGATGAATCAGCATTCTTCTGTCGAATTTTACAATTGTTGATTATCTTCTTCATCCAACCCCCAAGCGCACACAATAAACAGCAAATGAGAACGAGCTATGTTATGGCAAAGGTTTGTACAGAATTTTTTCCTTCGGATTAAAAAAAAATCATTCATTTCTTATGTTAATATAAAAAAAAAAAAAACCAAAGCTCCTTGTTAGCCCAAAGTTTTGTTGAAACGACCAGTGAATGAAAGTCATAAAAGCGTGATGAAAAAGAAAAAAAACCAAAGTTGAAAATTGAATTCAGCAAAAGTGAAGTAAAAAAGAAAAATAATTAGTATCGTGTTAATCAACTCAGTCAACATATATTTCTCCTTTTGTATTCTATTTTACATTATGTATTTAACTTTATTTTGTTTTTATACAGTATAAATAAAATATTTAAAAAATGAAACTGCTTTCTGGGAGTTAGAACGAATTCAATTCAATTCCTTTCAATTCACTTAATTTAAATTGGAAAAATTAGACACAAGCATTTATTTGCACATGGAATTTGTGACAATATTTGGACTCTTGTGCTCCGTCAGAAAAAAATTGAACTAGTATCTCAAAGTGCCAGAGTAATTATTTTTCAATCACAATATTCTTCCAGTTGACTTTTCAAACGTTAGAATACAAAATTCAATTCCTCACTTTCATTTCAATAAAGATAACGTATCCATTTCTATTTCCCCCATTTTACGAGATTTATATCCCAAATGAGATATATTCCCGACTTTAATTTTATGAATACTTCACATTCGAAGATAATTTATTAAATCCAAACCCTTTTCCCCTACCCTACTAACCCCTCAGTACTTCCACCAAAAGAGAAGAAAGAGCATTCATCTTTGGTTATTCATTTTTACTAAATTTGTTTCTAGTTTTCGACAAAAGGGAAAAAAAAATCCAGGTTTTCCCCCTAACCCCTCAGGCGATCGGAAGATGGGAGGGGAGGGGGATATAATTCAGTGAACCTATCATTTATAAGGCAAATGACAGAGATCGCCCAATCATTAATCAAATAGGATCATTTCTTTCGTCTTCACCCCGCCCACCTCTCGATTGGGGAAAAAATGACCTACATATAATCTTTCTTCCCCTTTTTTCAGGGCAGAAAAAATCCCTTTTATGAACTTAGTATTTATCTAGAGTAATCAAACTTGTTTCCAACTATCTCTTTCGTTTCCATGTATTTTTTTTTTTTATCTCTAAATTAATATTTGTACAAGTATTTTTTTTGCTTTGTTTTCTTTTACAAATGGGAATGGAGATCTTGTTCTTAGTGAATTTATTTCTGATAGTGATCAGTGGGTGTTAAGATTTATTTTTCTCCGTAAAATAAATATATTAAATTGGATTGATGAAACATTGCTATCTATAACATAAATGGAATAAAAAAATTATATAACCTAATTAATCATTCATTGTTTAAAAGAATTCATTTCTGTATGAAAGAAATTTAAAATATTTACTAAAAAAATTTACTAAATCAATCTATTTAAAGTATGTAGTTTATTAAAATTTATTTCATTCTTGGTTTTAAAGAAAAAGTAAATCAAACAAATACTATGTAAAAAATCGGAAAAGTTAAATATATATTTTATCGTTGAAAATATAATGACGTTATTGCTATTAGATTGATGAGGAACTAGATTTAGTGTTTTGTGCTTTATTTATTTATTTGCATTTTTTTTAACCCCTAGCTTGATGAGGCAGTAGTTTTTAAAACAAAATTGCAATAGCATGTATCTTAATTTCTGTATTTTCAAGGGATAAATAAATTAATATTATTCAGACTTGCTGAGATATACCTGCTTTTATTAACCATGAAAAATTTCCTTAAAAATTCTAGCACATAATAATAATTCTTCTTCATCAATGGCACAACAGACCATGGTGGGCCATGGCCATTCCAAAACATGAGTACCCTACTGGCAAATTCAAAAACATGAAATGTTTTTCTGCTTACGGGGCAGGGTTGTCAGCCCTATATCCAACGCTCTATAGTCATATTATACTGGAATATACGATTTAAAATGGATTGCGAACCATTACAAACATCCATAGCCCTGCTGGGACTCGCACCAAAAATTTGTGGCACCGAGAGCCCAGAGAGCTAGTCACTCGGCCATCAGGCCCAAAAATGATAAATATAATTCTAAAATATTTTAATTGAAATTCTAAGCTGTTCCAGGTGTAGTATCACTGAGATCAGAAAACTCTACAACAATTTTTGTAATATACCATTAATTTTATCTTATGCATAGTAATAACGGCACATAAACCATTTATTTAATACATTGTCATATAACGTATCCTATTTTTAAAAACTTGAATACATAAATCGTTATTCCGGCTACAACTTTTCAAAACTATACACATATATTTCGAGAAATATTTACAACACTTAATCCTCCATCATTTTTAATCCATGGTGAAAAAGGATGGATGCTCTTAACGATCTATTAGTAAAACAATTCCATATTTTTCGTTTACTGCCTTACCATAATGTATACTTTTCTTTTCGATCTTTTATGCACTGTGAACGTATAAATCATTATCCTGACAACAACTGTTTAGAACTATTCGCACATATTTTTACCAAAAATTCTTCAAAAGATCTTTTATGTCCTCCGCACCATATGCCGCACGTTAAAAACAAGTTGACAAACAGCTTTTCTCCGAGTTATAGCTTCAGCGGCGGATTAATTTCAGAATTAATGCCCTTCACTGACTAATACTCCTGAAACCAATATCGACCTGGAGGAAAGCGAAAGAGTGAGGATCCTCCTTACTTTTTTTTTTTTTTTTTTTTTAAGTGAGGGAAGATCTTCGAATTGATGATCCGACGACAGATCACACCATCCAGCGAAATGAATAAAACGGGGCACCAAAAATCCTATTTTACACGTAAATGTGTGTGCGTCTCATGCATAATTTATGATCCGTTCTTCTTCAGGAGTGAATGGTAAAAAAATATATTCCTCGGCGTGTGATAGTGGAATAGAAGGTGCCTTATTTATTAAGGAAGGCAAAGTCAATTTGGCCAGCACTCACTCATTGCAAATGGAAATCTTAAGGGGACAGCGAGTTGATAAGAATGTGATTAGACTGTCTTCCTCTAGTTGCTAATTATAAGAGAATGTACCTGTGCCTTTGAAATACAAATTGGGAAAAGTCATCTTCTGTGCTGGAGGATTTTGTATTGTGATTGAAACTTTCAGGGACCGTCCAATTTCTAATTAAGTGCGAAAGTATTAAAAAATGCAAATGTCCATCTAAATCCATTAAAGTTTTATTATAAATTAAATATCCAGCTCATGTCCTAATGATTAAGTGCATATATTAGTTTACGAAAGATTCAAAGTTAGACTTCAAGCTGGCTGTATGTGCTTCAATTACAGTTTTGAGACAAGAGTAGGTCCAACGTTGGATTTTTGAATTTTGTTGACCTTCTCATTTCTAATTAAGTGCGAAAAATGTTACAAATGCAAACGTTCATCTAAACGTTAAAGTTTTATTATATATTAAATATCCCGCTCATGTCCTACTGATTATATATTATATATTTTGCATACATTAGCGTACGAAATACTGAGAGTTGGATTCGTTGGCTGTTTGTGCTACAATCATAGTTTTGAGACATGAGTAGATATGATGTAAATTATTATAATATATCTCTGGTTCAACGAGTTGGATTTTTCTCATTTCTAATTAAGTGTGAAAGCATTACAAAATGCAAAGTCCATCTAAACATTAAAGTTTTGTTATATATTTAATATCCCACTCATGTTCTAATGAATATGTGCCTATATGTTGTAACTGTTTCTTATCCCACTTGGTCGATAGCAACATCAACCAAGTCCAGGAACGCATGGTCATGATAAAGGGTAAAATTGTAGCTTTTTCTTGTCCTTGACCATGCGGCACAAAGACATGGGTCATTCAAAGGGAGAAGTCCGACTTTACTCCACCGGGCTATACCCCCGGCCATGGGCTACCCATTTTAGTCCCCTTTTACAGTGGGACTATTCTAACCCGGACCCACACGGTAATATGCATATATCAACGTGCGAAAGATTGAAAGTAGGATCTCTGGTGGTTGCGTGTGCTACAATCACAGTTTTGAGACACGAATGGATATGACGTAAATTATTACAGTGTGTCCCACATAGTTCACCTAGTTGGATTTTCGGATTTGTTGACCCATTATTTCTAATCAAGTGCCAAAGTAAAATATTTAAAAAATGCAAATGTCCATCTAAACATTAAAGTTCTATTATAAATTAAATATCTCACTCGTGTCCTAATGATTATATGCATATATTAGCATAGGAAAGATTCAAAGTTGGATTTCTTTGACTGTGTGTGCTACAATCATAGTTTTGAGACATGAGTAAATATGATGTAAATTATTATAATATCTCACATGATTCAACGGGTTGGATATTCATATTTGATGAACCTCTCATTTCTAATTAAGGGCAAAAGTATTGCAAAATGCAAATGTTCATCTAAACATTAAAATTTTGTTACATATTTAATATCCCACTCATATCCTATTGATTATGTGCATGTATTAGCGTACGCTTTCGTATGCTCAGTCGTTAGTGAGAGTTGGATTTCCGGTAGCTGGGTGTGCTAAAATCACAATTTAGACACTAGTGTATATAATGTAAATTATTACAGATTACTAATGCAGGTGTAAATTATTACAGTATGTCTCACATACTTCAACGGGTTGGATTTTCGAATTTGTTGATCCTCACATTTCTAATTAAATGTGAAAGTATTGTCCAATGCAAATATTCATTTATACATTAAAGTTTTTGTTATATATTTAATATCCCACTCATGTCCTATTGATTATGTGTATATATTAGCTTACGAAAGACTGAGAATTGGCCTTCCGGTGGCTGTGTGTGCTATAATCACAATTTTGACACTAATACGTAGTGTAATTATTACAGAGAACTAGTAAATTATTAGAGTGGCTCACATGATTCACCAGATAGGATTTTCTACAATGCGTAATGTTAATGTGGGGCTTTTATCCCTCTTCTCGTTTCGAAAGGCCTAATTCTCATTGTAGGTATAGTGTAGTCAAGGGATGGTCAAATTTTTTTCGGTCGTGGGTCCAAAAATCGAAAAAAAAAAAAAGTTTGGCGGGCCAAGATAAATTTTTCTAAAATTTTAAAAACAATATAGAAGTATTTACAATTTAAATTTAAATATGTTAATGAGATGAAGGAAATTGCAATTTCATTTTTAAAAGTTCCTTATATTGAGGTTCGAAGTGAGATGTCTGTGCTTGGTATTTCCGTCGATTTACGTTTGTAGAACAAAAATAGAGAAAGTAAAAATATCATCAGTCTTTTGATAAAAAGGAAAAAAAAATAATATATAATCAAAGTAGAAAAGGAGATGGATATATAATATACAAATATATATTCTATCCACGGGCGGGATAGAACCTTCCGATGGGCCGCAGTTGGCCCGCGAGCCGTAGTTTGCCAATCCCTGGTGTAGTCCCATTATTGGTATAATAATAATGCAGCGCGTATATGGAGAACCCTGAGAAATGATAAATCTTCTACGAAACAATGTCACATTAGTAATAAATGAACACAAATTAAATGCCTATCACTGGAAAAAAAAAATAGTGTATCTAATTTAACAGTTTTAGAGACTATGTAAACATGTATGTAATTCTGAGAGAATTATCTGACGATTCATTTTCACTGTAATATCTAGGATCATTATTATATAAACATTTAAAAATGAAATGTAATACATATCTTCTTAGTTGAAACATCAATTTATATGACAGACACATTATTCTGTATACGAAAGCATGCCTTAAATTTCCTTTAAACCCATTGTATGGATATCAAATAATTATTAAACACATAGGTTCAAATAGTTTAAAGCAGAATTCTAATGAATTGTCTAACCCTTTCATTTCTTTATATTTTTATGAAAATGGTTGTTGCAACATTTACATTTCCTGATCAGTCTCCTACATTTCTTTAGGTCCATTAAAAAAGTGCAGATCATTTATTTATTAATTAAATTAGCAGCTTAAATTGCCAAATGTTTAAGTTAACAATTAAGGAATATAACCAAACATGTAGATAAAATAATTTTTGAATAAATTTTTACATCAATAATGATACTTGAATTATTGTAATATTTTAATTAATTTAATTTACTCAAAGAATTTAAGGGATTGTTGGACTTATAGTACAATTGTCCTGAAATAAAAATTCAATTACATAACATAAGGAAATATCAAAGACATAAGTCAATTCCTCAACCACAGAACCAATTTTCCACAAAATCCAGCCACATATCGAAACCAAATTCTTATTTTATTAAAAAAAAAAAAAATTATACTTATTGAAATTTAGTCATATATATATAATATCTAAGCATTGAATAATCGATATTTAATAACGTTACAAAACCACAAAATTTTAATTAAATTTTCTTTAATCATAACAGGGCAATATTTCATTGCTGTTCTTAATTGTTTCTCAATTAGCATGAATAAAAAATTAAGGCAAAAGAAACCCACCGCTTGATATCCTATCATATTACAACATGTACAGCAGCTAATTAGATAAGTCTTGCTAGCCCAGTTTAATTTCCGCCAAATAGGCTGTTCCGTCGCCAAGGTCCTATTACAATTTAACAACCTGTCAACCTCCGATGCCAAACCCTCGCCTCAGGCAACAATCTCGATACTCCCAATAATTGCAGGAGGGGACCCACAGCACAAAGTACAGAGCGGCTTTTCCATTTTGCAAGAGAGAAAAGCCCCTTTAAGCGCAGAAAAGGTTGTTAATAATTTCGCTCAATTATCCACCAGTACAAATTGGACTCCAAACAGCCAGGGCTAATTAGCGCCAGCGTCCTATTTCGGGAAAAGGAAGGTCTAATGGAGGTCCCGTTTACGGTTTTTCCTGTGTGGCATAATCCTTACCATATTCCTCCGGGGTTTTCCCGGTTCCACAGTCAAAATTATTAAATTAGTTTCGTTTTCTGTGAAACGTACCAGGTGAATGAAAAAAAAAAAGGTTTGCAGAAGGTAATGGTTTGTATGTGAACCGCATTTGGATTGTTTGTTCTTTGTTTAGTGAAGAGTTCTTTGATGTATCAATGGAGAGATTTATCGTAGCTGTACGTCTTTCGAAAATGCAATCATCAACTGCCGACTGGAGATGTTTTTGTTTTAAAAGTAAAAGTTCAAGTTAAGATTTAACATCAGAAAACAGTGTTTCATCATTAATTCATAGATATATTTAAAGCTATCGAGTATGAATTAACCAGAATATTTTGTCAGTATAGTACTAACAAAATATTGCACAAAAAATATCAGTATGAACTACGTTTTTTGATGAGATTTCCTACAAATGATATCTTACGGTAATTAATATTTTTTACATTATCTTAGCGTGTTATGTTAAGGCAAAATAAACACAATATACAGATATACCAAAAAATAATGACTGCAATCATTTAGTTTAATATGCGTCGATTCGATTCATTTGTTAAGATAGTAACTATGATCAGCGCCACCAGCGGCATCGGATCCTCCTCTCATTGCACTCTTGATAAACTCATCTATCACTATGGCACGATTTTTTATTGGTGGGCTTGAATTTCACTTATGCCAGACGATGAATGGAGTACATTGCTTTCAAGTAATTCAGATATAAATGTAGGCCTGAACGGCCGAGTATATAGAGCTCTGTGGCACAGGCTTCGGGTTCGAGTCCGGCGTTGCCATGGATGTTTGCAGTGGTTTAAACTCTAGGTCCTGGTAGGTCTGGTCTCATATGACTGTAAGAGCGTCACGGTTTCGTTAGGTTTGGTTAGTCGCTCTACGGTCATCTTGGGCACACTTTAGGCTAAACAGACCGGGACCTACGGTTTAAAGTGGATTCCGAACCACAACACACATCCATGGCACCGCCGCGACTCAAACCCGAAACCTGTGGTACCGGAGCGTCACGGAGCCAAGTCAAACTTATACCTACTAGTGCTCCATCACAACAAAAAGCTGTCCCCTTTCCTTCCATCCATGAGTAGATCATGGAATGTCCGTCCCGCACCGCAGAACACTGAGGATTAGCCACAACAACAAATATAAGTGTCCCGCTTTTGCGTGTCATGTTCCACGTCCTCCGTGCAATCTGATCTTTAATGCGAGATGCTTTACTGACATTTTCACAATTACCCTACAGTCTACTCGTTTCTGAAATCAATGAACTACAACAGATGCTGCTAGGGGTATTCGAATATGAACCTTCCTTCGCCTAGCTACGCAAGTTACCAATGAGCCTATAGTTGGGATTTTAAATAAATAAATGTTCATCAAAAACGTTTGGTTTTTTTTTTTTTGGTGGGGGAGGGTGGCTTCGTATTCCACATACGTTTATCATAAATAATCTATCAATGAATGATAAAGAAGGACCGGAGGGTCTGAAGGAGGAACCTATGATCCACCGTGGTCTATGGTCTTCCTATGGTAGAACCTATCGTCTTCCGTGTAAGCTGCCCCCATTTGCGTGCCTTATAAAGAAAACCGTATAACTTCAATGAGACTATCGATGCGAGACTCTTCGAATCATTCCTTAAAGCAGTGACTGCAATGAACGCTGCCAGTTTATTAGAATACGATCCCTCTTACATGCTAACTTAAAACATTACCGTCTTTCCACCAGTAAGCTATCAAAAATATCAAGAAAACCTAACATTAATTTTTTAAAGTTTATTTGAATTGTATTAAAAATGAGAATAATGAGAATCAATAGACATTAATTATTAAAAGCAATTTAAAGAATTTAAAATCAAAAATGAATTTAATGAATAAAGTTAAAAATTAATTTAAGGAATAAAATTAAATGAATTTAACGAATAAAAATTAAATGAATTTAAAATAAAAATGAATTTAATGAATAAACATTAAATGAATTTAAAATAAAAAATGAATTCAATGAATAAAAATTGAACGAAATTTAAAATAAAAATGAATTCAGTGAATAAAAATGAAATGAATTTAATCAATAAAAATACAAATGAATTTATTGAATAAAATAAATATGAATTTAATCAATAAAAAATGAAATGAAGTTAAAATAAAAATGAATTCAATGAATAAAAATTGAACGAAATTAATAATAAAAATTAATTTAATGAATAAAAATTAAAGGAATTTAAAATAAAAACGCCAAATAAAATGACTTCTTCAAATTCCCCAACATGAAGAAAACAAGCGGCGACCATTTATTCGAGTTGCTTCTTTAATGATACTTTGTATGAATGGGTCGATGCGTGCAATTATGGTTTGCACAAAGTTTTTAAATTAATGCGTCCGCGGATAGCAAGCTTAGCTGCCAAGAATTAATGGTCTCATTTGGTACTAAGTGAATTGATTCATGGTTCTGGCGTGGCTTCCAGCGATTCCAAGACGATAGCGATACTTCAATTTTCTGCACTTAGAATTTAATTATTTCTAATATATAAACTACAAGTACTTGGAGAAAATGGTTACCTAATTCCAATATTATCTGGAATGTAATTCAGATAGTTTAATTTAATTATTCTTAGTTAGATTTAATTAGGTATCTTATGTTTACAATGATGTTAACATGGGTTTCGATTTGTTCATTTGAATAAAAGATATATCTTAAAATATTAGATTTGAAAATCGAAAACCAGACTCACTAATTAGCAATTCAATTTTGGTAAATAAAATTATATAAACTATATCTTGAATGATTATATTAAAGTTTTACATGGGGGAGGGTCTATTATAATAACTAATTTCAAATAATTAATTAACAAAAAATATATTTTAAGCAATATTTTTGTGCTTTAGAATAGAAGAAGGTTTTAATTTAATATCTTTATATTGTATGTAATTATAGGGGGCCTAAGGGCATTGGAGAAAATTAATTGATTGCTTTATGTTATATTATCTATATATGCAAGATTTGGATGTATGCATGTATTTATATCCAATACATTATTAACTGATTAAATATTAATTTTATTAATATTATATATTGATTAAAATTAAAAAAAAGATTGCCCCTAGACTTAAAAGAATTATTGGCGCTACTAATTAAGTTACTGTAAAAAATAAAGTAAAAAATTAACAATCTATATTAATATGAATTAAAAAACTATATCATTTGGAGGTTTAGTTTTTTTTTCAATTTATTATTTTGTGCCAAAAATTTGTAGTCTAAAATTACGAAAAAATTTTTGACTAATTATTTTTTACCTCCATTAGATTTTCAAATAAGCCAAATGGCTCCAAAACTTAAAAAAAATATTGGCACTATTAGTTAAGTTACTGTAAGAAATAAGATAAATTAACAGTATGATGTTTCAAATTTGTTTTCCTATCAAATAATAAGGTAAAAAAAAGATAAATTAACAGTATGAGATTTCAAATTTTTTTTCCTATCAAAAATAAGGTAAAAAAAAGATAAATTAACAGTATGAGATTTCAAATTTATTTTCCTATCAAATAATAAGGTAAAAATTTACAATGTGCAGTTTCAAATTTATTTTCTTATCAATTAATAAGGTAAAACATTAATAATAGATTTCAAATTTATTTTCCTATCAAATAATAAGATAAAAAAATTTTCAGTTTGAGGTTTCCAATTTATTTTTCTATTAACTAATAAGGTAAAAAAAATAACATTATGAGGTTTCAAATTTATTTTTCAATCTAATAATAATATTTTCTTAAAAATAAATGCTAATAGCTGAAATTTAATATAAATACTAACTATATAATCAATAGAATTACTAACTCTGCTTCTATAAAACTAAAAAAAAATGTTTTTTAACCGTGAAAAGATCGATCCCTGTCTGGAATCCAGATGTATGTTATTGAAAGATGCAAACTGAAATCGACATTTGAATGGCAGCATTTTATTTACAACAGCTGAAGTCAAAGCAGATACATCCAATGGAAAGTCTGTTTATTTTATCTCTTCCAAACCCAAATCCGCTTTTGCAGTTTCGAACAAAATAAAGCCTCTTTTTTAGCATTCCCCACCCACCTCTTTTTTCACTGTCAGATATCTGTGTGTTCGATGCATTTGACAAATACTCTTTCAGACTTTTGTCTACCGCAATTTGAACCTTTGAATTGAAACCTGAAAAATAACTTAAGAAAAAGAAGTTGTAAAACTGTTTCAAGTAAAGTTTAGATAAAAAAAAAATTATTAGTCTTGTTAAAAATTTGAAATGTAGTTTGTAAATGGACTGAAGGAAAGGTAGACGGTCGTGCTGATGTAGATGTGTAGACTTACTGAAATTCGAGGCATTTATTACCTGGCGAGAATTCACACGCTGTCTATTCATACCGAAAACGCCTGATTATCAGAGATTTGATGGAATTTGGATGGTCTGCAGAGAAAATAACTATCAAGATGCAAGTTAGATTTTTGCTTCAGTTACTGTTTTAGAAGAAATGAACCACCAACTTAGGCGGCAGAAAAGTAAACACAAAAGGACCTTGACAATGTAAAAACTCATGGTTTGAAAAATGAATTTCAACCGGTTTTCATTAAAAGGAAACATTATGGCTGCTAAATAAGTAAAATGTTATTGTTTTTTATAATGTTGTGCACTTTGATGTGAGGTGAATCACCACTAGAAAGGCTGAGATGTAACAGAGGGTTGCTGCACTGAACTCGTATTTTCTCCCCTCAATTAAGTGCGAACATCCTCAACGCTGGCGTCTGGAGATTTGAAAAACTAACGAAAACTACTCGAAACTAACAGGAGAACTTTCCGACTTACGGATTTATATCAGTTCTTAATATGAGCACGATTTCGATTTCGATTTGGTTTCTCTTGTCAGGTTTCGAAAATAGGCTTGCTAATTCAGAAACCTAACACACTATGCACTAGGCCGTTATTTCTCAAATGTTATTATTCTGAAGCTTATTATTATTACACACTATTTATTATTAATATTTTTATTAGTACTGTCATTATTACTATTATTATTACTTATCGTTATTGATTATAAAATATTATTTATTACACTCTTAATGTTATTAGTTGTTTAATATTATATAAATTTATTGTTACGGATTACATGGACAAGATTTTAAAAATTCATTTTTACAAAGAGTAGTATTTATTTCTATATTTTCAGAATAAAATAATTACAAGTAATAAAAAAAAACATTGATATACATTAACCAAAAGTTCTGACCTACATTACAATTAATTGCATGCATTCTGGGATAATTAAGTTATTAGAATGGCTAAGAATGATTGATATTAATATTTAGCAAATAATTTTCCTGTTTGTTGGCAAAATGATACGTTTTGATCTGGAGAAGCTCAGCTTGAAATCTGATAAATAAGCAAAACCGAAATCTCCCATGTCTCCGCTAGGAAGAAGCATAACACATCCGTGCAGCAGAAAGTCCCTCCGTGAGATTCAATAAAATATGTCATACCTTAAATGTAAAGAAATGTCAGTTACATGTTGCTATGACATTAGAAATGAGCGGAGTGTTGCAATACTAGGGTAAAGCTGAATCTACTACAGGATGGGGGGGGAGGTGAATCGAATGAATGAAAAACTGCAGATAGTTGGTGTTTGGGATTAATAAAAAAAATAGAAATATAGATAAATAAAGAAGACTAAACAAATTTATTTTACATCTAGATCATTTATAGGATATCTAGATTGTCATTCTAGAATATAGACAAGTATAGGCAATTTGAATTTTTAGTTAAAAAAGGATTTATATGCTTAAATAAAAATGTAAATTGTCTGTATAAACAGCCATTAGTGTGAGGTATTTCAAAGTGTTGCTTTTTAAATAAATGCATTTTGTCAACCTAAATCTTCTTTGTTTAAAATTTTACATTAGAAAAACATATTCATAAATTTATGTATTGTCTGAAATCCAATTTTCCTTAATAAAAAAACATGTACTGCTTATTTAATTAAACATGAACATTTCTAAAAAGTAAATACATCATTTCATCCTATTAAATGATTTGAATCCATTTATTTCAATACTCGAAGACTAATTTAAAAACAGAAGTGAACATTCTTCCAAAACCTAAGAAAAGAAAAAATAAAACCCAAGCAGCAATAAACAATATTATGAGACGTATTCTCTCAAGAATACGAATTTGTTAGCCAAGGTGCACTTTTAATACACGCCTTGTTTGTATTTTTTTTTATGCATTTATTTATTTAAAAAATAAAGTAGAAGAAGTGCTATTAAATTTAAGAGTACAAAAAAATTTTTTACAAGATTAGATTTAAATCTTCTTCATTATTCAAAGAAACTCAGATTCAAGTAATTAGAGTTGTCATTGAATCCATTGCAAGGACCCCGCGGCATCTACTTCCAGAGGACTTTCTTAAGAGCACACTCTTCGTTTTTAATTATTCAAAACAGACTTTCAATACGAGGGAAAGGATTTTTCCCTGAGAGGGATAAAAAAAAAAAAATGCAGAAAATCCTTTTTCCATCTTCAGCAGAGTGATTCTAAACATTGTTACGACAACAACGTTACAACTAGTTCTTCTGCGTTGTCCTTTTATTTTTTAAATTGCTTGTCGTCCTCTAGTTTAGAAAAAAAAAACTCGAATTCTGTTCCATTTTTTCTTTGTTCCTTTTTAATTCTAATTTAATGCCGTCACATAAAAAAGAAAATCCGAACTAGAATTTTAATAAAACTTACTGAATGCATCTGGCATTAACTCGGAACGTTTGTTAGATAAAATGGAACTGGTTCTTTTTTTTATTTTTCTATCTGCCCTTTTGATATGCTCGCGCCCACAAACAGCAGTTCCAGCAGCTATCATTACTGCTGCTGTTCACTTCATCGTCTTGAATTTTTCTCTTTCTCTTAAAAGGAAAATCGCTTTTTCCACGCTCTAGGGATAGGTACATTTCGTTATTATCGGGAAGCTGTTCTTTAAGACGAACAGAAGAAAAAAAAAAAGCACAGTTTTTGTTCAGTCCTTTTTTTTGGAACGGTATCCTTGGCCAGTTTCCAAGGATTTCATTAAACATCCCTTCTTCCAAAAAAGAAGACTTAAGCAGGAAAGGGTGAAAAGAAAGAATAATTGAGCATTTGAACTTTTACATGCCGCTGGTATTGTTCGCTGTTTAATGTTAATTTGATAGCCGAGGCTCAGGAGAAAGATTTCTGTTGTTTCCATAGATTTTGACGAATAAAAAAGAAGAATTCGAGTAAAGTGAAAGCTCGAAGGCATTTTATTCAGTCCACTTAAATAGTCTTTAATTGTTTAATTCACATTTGTTGTATATATATATGTCTCAAAGACCTAAAAAAGAAATACAAATTTGTTATAAGCACTCAATCTCTCAATGTTGATAAAAGTATTGGACATTAATATACTGCTGACATTTATTTTATTTATGTCCACTATAAATTTTTGACTACAACTAGATGTAAATATTTAAAATGTGATGAAGTAAATTAATATTAACGATATAAAAAGATTGATAAAAGATAATTAAAAATGATCAATAAAGAGTACGAAGACATCATAGCCAAACAGATAAAGAATCTTGTGATAATACTCTAGAATTAACACAATATTAGCAATATATACGACTTTTACAATTATAAGACATTATACCACTTTTTAGCATGCATTGAGAATTGGAAAAAAAATTGGTGTAAGTGCATTGTGCCTTTAGGGAATTACTTTGAAGGCGATGAAATAAATTTGAAAGAATAAATAAAGAGATTTTGAAAAAAAAAAAAAAATTAATTGTTCTTACTTTTGGGCACAGCAGTACAGACAAATATATTGTATAGACAATTTGCATTTTTATTTTCAAAAACAGATTTATATACTTAAATAAAAATGTAAATTGTCGGTATACCATTAGTATGCAGGATTTCGTACTATCGCTTTTTAAATAAATGCTTTGTCAAGCTAAACCCTTCTTTGTTTAAAACTTTCGTTAGAAATTATAAGCATAAATTTATGTATTCTCTGAAATCCATTTTCCTTAATAAAAAGGACATGATTTATTTATTCAAATTAAACATGAACATTTCAGCAAAGTAAAAATACATCATTTCATCCTATTAAAGGATTTTGATCCATTTATTTCAATACTGAAAGAACTAATTTAAAAACAGAAGTGAACATTCTTCCTAAAACCTGAAAAGAAAAAAAGAAAAAGAAGCAGCAATAAACGATATTATGAGACGTATTCTCTCAAGAATACGAATTTGTTAGCCAAGGTGCTCTTTTAATAGACGCCTTGTTTGCATTTTTTATACATTTATTTATTTAAAAAAATAAAGAAGAAGAAGTGCTCTTAAATTTAAGACTACAAAAAAAATTTACAAGATTAGATTTAAAACTTCTTCATTATTCAAAGAAACTCAGATTCCAAGTAATTAGACTTGTCATTGAATCCATTGCAAGGATCCCGCGGCATTACTTCCAAGAGGACTTTCTTAAGAGCACACTCTCTCGTTTTAATTATTCAAAACAGACTTTCAATACAAGGGAAAGGATTTTTCCCTGAGAGGATAAAAAATTGCAGAAATTCCCTTTTCCATCTTCAGAAGAGCGTTTCTAAACATTTTTACGACAACAGCGTTACAACTAGTTCTTCTGCGTTGTCCTTTTTATTTTTAAATTGCTTGTAGTCCTCAGTTTATAAAAAAAAAAAAAAACGAATTCTGTTCATTTTTTTTTCCTTTTTAATTCTAATTTAATGTTGTCAGAAAAAAGAATTTCGAACTAGAATTTTAATAAAACTTACTGAATGCATCTGGCATTAACTCGGAACGTTTGTTAGAGAAAATGGAACTGGTTCTTTTTTATTTTTTATTTTATCTTCCCTTTTGATATGCTCGCACACACAAACAGCAGTTCCAGCAGCTATCATTACTGCTGCTGTTCACTTCATCGTCTTGAATTTTATCTTTCTCTTAAAGGGAAATCGCTTTTCCACGCTCTAGGGATATGTACATTTCGTTATTATCGGAAAGCTGTTCTTTTAAGATGAACAGAAGAAAAAAAGAAGCACAGTTTTCGTTTTCACTTTTTTTTTTTTTTTTTTTGACGGTTATCCTTGGCTAGTTTCCAAGGATTTCATTAAACATCCCTTCTTCCAAAAGAAGACTTTAGCAGGAAAGGGTGAAAAAGAAAGAATAATTGAGCATTTAAACTTTTACATTCCGCTGGTATTGTTCGCTGTTTAATGTTAATGTGATAGCTAAGGTGCAGGAGAAAGATTTCTGTTGTTTCCATTGATTGTGATGAAGGAAAAAGAAGAATTCAAGTAAAGTGAAAGCTCGAAGGCATTCTATTCTGTCCTCTTAAATAGTCTTTAATTGGTTCCTTTACATTTGTTATATGTCTTAAAGACCTGAGAGAAATACGAATTTGTTATAAGCACTCAATCTGCCAATGTTGATAATAAAATTGTTGGACATTAAAATAGTGCTGATATTTATTTTATTTATATTCCACTATAAATTTTTTACTTCTACAACTAGATGTAAATATTTAAAATGTGATGAATTAAATTGATATTAATATTTGATAACAATCAATAAAGAGATACGAAGACATCATAGCCAAAGAGATAAAGAATCTTGTGATAATATAGAATTAATACAATATTAGCAATATATATGACTTTTACAATTATACTACAAATACAATTATAAGACTTTTTCGCGTGGATTGAAAATTGGACAAAAAGTTGGTATAAGTGCATTGTGTCCGGAGGAGATTACTTTGATGGCGATGAAATAAATAGGAAAGAATAAATAAAGAGATTTTGAAAAAAAATTAATTGTTCTTACTTTTTGGACACACCAGTATAGACAAGTATATTATATCGACAATTTGCATTTTTTGTTTTAAAAAAGATTAATATACTTAAATAAAAATGTAAATTGTTTGTATAAATAACCATTAGTGTTAGGGGTTTCGAACTATTGCTTTTTGAATAAATGCATTTGTCAACCGAAACCCTTCTTTGTTTAAAACTTTACTTTAGAAATTCATACGCATAAAATTATGGATTTCCTGAAATCAATTTTTCCTTAATAAAAAGGACATGTACTTCTCATTTAAATTAAACATGAACATTTCGGAAAAGTAAATACAGCATTTCATACTATTAAATGATTTTGATCCATTTATTTCAATACTGAAAGACTAATTTAAAAACAGAAGTGAACAATCTTCCTAAAACCTGAAAAGAAAAAAAGAAAAAAAAGCAGCAATAAACGATATTATGAGACGTATTCTCTCAAGAATACGAATTTGTTAACCAAGGTGCCCGTTTAATAGACGCCTTGTTTGTATTTTTTATGCATTTATTTATTTAAAAAAAATAAAGTAGAAGAAGTGCTCTTAAATTTAAGAGTACAAAAAAAAATTTACAAGATTAGATTTAAAACTTCTTCATTATTCAAAGAAACTCAGATTCCAAGTAATTAGAGTTGTCATTGAATCCATTGTAAGGACCCGCGGCATCTACTTCCAAGAGGACTTTCTTAAGAGCACAATCTTTGTTTTAATTATTCAAAACAGACTTTCAATACAAGGAAGAGATTTTTCCCTGAGGGATAAAAAAAAAAATTGCAGAAAATCCCTTTTCCATCTTCAGCAGAGCGTTTCTAAACATTGTTACGACAACAACGCTACAACTAGTTCTTCTGCGTTGTCCTTTTAGTTTTTAAATTGCTTGTCGTCCTCCAGTTTGAAAAAAAAAAAAAAAACACGAATTCTGTTTCATTTTTTTGTTCCCTTTTAATTCTAATTTAATGTCGTCAGGAAAAATTCCGAACGAGAATTTTAATAAAACTTTCTGAATGCATTTGGCATTAACTAGGAACGTTTGTTAGAGAAAATGGAACTGGTTCTTCTTTTTTTTTTTATCTTCTTCCCTTTTGATATGCTCGCTCACACAAACAGCAGTTCCAGCAGCTATCATTACTGCTGCTGTTCACTTCATCGTCTTGAATTTTCTCTTTCTCTTAAAAGGAAAATCGCTTTTCCACGCTCTGGGGATAGGTACTTTTCGTTATTATCGTGAAGCTGTTCTTTTAAGACGAACAGAAGAAGAAAAAAAAGCACAGTTTTCGTTCAGTTCTTTTTTTTTTTAGAAGGGGATCCTTGGCCAGTTTCCAAGGAATTCATTAAACCTCACTTCTTCCAAAAATAAGACTTTAGCAGGAAAGTGTGAAAAGAAAGAAAAATTGAGCATTTAAACTTTTTACATGCCGCTGGTATTGTTCGCTGTTTAATGTTAATTTGATAGCCAAGGTGCAGGAGAAAGATTTCTGTGGTTTCCGTCGTTTCCGATTGAAGGAAAAAGAAGAATTCAAGTAAAATGAAAGCGCGGAAGGCATTCTATTCAGTCCTCTTAAATAGCCTTTAATTGTTTCCTTCACATTTGTATATATATATATATATATATATGTATGTCTTAAAGATTTAAAAAGCAATACAAATGTGTTATAAACACTAAATCTGTCAATGTTGATAACAAAGTTGTTGAAAATGAATATATTGCTGACAATATTTATAGTCTGTTAAAATGTTTTTACTTGTATAACTTGATGTAAGTATTTAAAATCTGATGTTTCTGATCTGACGATGCTGGTGAATTAAATCGATAAATTAATGTTAACTATCAAAAATAGTATGAAGACAACCTATCCAAAGAAATAAAAGAGTCTTATAATATTGCTCTACAATTAATACTGCTAAATCCCTATTTTCATTATTTAATTGTTGTATTATTTAATAAATTTGCAAGAAAAATGTAAAGGTAAAAGGCTTATTTTTCAAATTGTTTATGGGTTCCTTCATAATATCCCCTAAAGAATCTTAAAATATAGCTTAATTTAGCTATATACATTATATACAGACATATATGCACACATTATATATATATACATTATATACATTATATACAGATATATATATACATACATTATATAAATATATATATATATATATATAGTGTGTGTGTGTTTTTAACTGGAAGTGTTTTAAGGACAATTTTCCCATATTTGCGTGTATGAAAAACAAAAACCGGAAAAATCATAAAGCAGCCTATCTATTGAGACGAGACACTTTTCACACATTGTGTCTATCGCCATCGAGTCTCCATTTTTAAATATTTTTTTTACTTTATTTTTATTTATTTATTTTGAAAAAAAAGAGACTACAACAAATATGGCAGCAGATTCAAACATCAGCTTCTGCTGCCACTGGGCCACGAGTGTGCATTTTTAATTTAATATATTTTTCTTTTTGATGTGTTTTTGCAATTTTTGCTGACAACCTTTGATATTTGTGTATGTCCAATGATTTTCATTTTTCCTCTCTGTAGCTTATACGCTTATGTTTTCAAATTTCTCCTTTTTTGGTTTATGATACATTTTTGATGAACCTAATTAAGAATCAAAAAAAATTATGCATACATTAAATTCATATTATTTTATCATACGAAATTCATACATTAGATGCTCATTATATTAACAGTACTTTTATAATATTCATATAAATATATAATTTAAGTCTAACAATTTTAAAACATGTTTATGTTTTGTTGTGAAGTAACAACAGATCACAGTTTTAGACAAAAATCATGTTTCAATAGATTTATAGAACTCTGGGGTCATTGCACTTTAACAGCCAAACAAGCGTTACATTTCCATTGAACACATGCTGTAGTAACTCCAGATTTGTCCCGAGTCAAACCTGCAATGTCTGAAACTGTCTTCCCAAATCGATTAATTACATAAACCTAGATATACAGTGTACTGTTTAGAGGGGGAAGATAGCAGTGATCTACAACAAACGCTCCGCCTCGTACTAATGGATCCCTAAAGTACACTTAACGAGAAACTGTCTACCGCTTGAATGTCTAAAGTAGCCCAGTTAGGAGACCAGTAGAGCAACCAGCGCTTTCTCTAAAGCATACTGTTGTAATTAAGGTTATTATTTATGAAATTAAAGTTAATTATTATGAAATTAATTGTTAATTAATTATAAAATTATGGTTTACAGTGACCAGTTTTGTAAGCAATATATATCATGCATACGTATTTAAAAGAATTTATGTTTAGAAAATAGATTGTTCAGTTAAGGGAACAGTGGACAACGCGAAAAACAAAAGCAAAAAGTTTCATTTTCCCATGTGGCATGTGCTAGAGGGACAATTGAAATCTCGTATCAAAAGTTGAAATTTCTCAATTAGCTTATGTAAGCAGATAAAGTTATGAGAACCGTTAGAGAAAGGATTCCGTGCTCAGATAGTTAAATCGGCCAGATTTACTATGAGGTAGCAATCTGAATTGGAGAGAAGACAAAAAAAATGAAACACCGTCTTTGAAAGTGAAGAGGTAGAAAATAACACATAAAATGGTTTTAGTTTTGTAACGTCTATTGCATAAAATTATGAAAAAATATTAAAATAATATTAAAACTACCGGAGGATAATGTGTTTAGTATAATTATGTATGAATAGCATGTTCAGTGTAATTATCTAGACTATTGCCACTGTTATTGGGTGATGATTACGTCAGTTACAGATTCTGTCGGTTAAATAACTCAGCTGATTTACAACCAGCGGTTTCTCTAAAGCATACTATTGTAATTAAGGTTATTATTTATGAAATTAAAGTTAATTATTATGAAATTAATTGTTAATTAATTATAAAATTATGGTTTACAATGACCAGTTTTGTAAGCAATATATATCATGCATATGTATTTAAAAGAATTTATGTTTAGGAAAATAGATTGTTCAGTTAAGGGAACAGTGGACAACGCGAAAAATAAAAACAAAAGCAAAAAGTTTCATTTTCCCATGTGGCATGTGCTAGAGGGACAATTGAAATCTCGTATCAAAAGTTGAAATTTCTCAATTAGCTTATGTAAGCAGATAAAGTTATGAGAACCGTTAGAGAAAGGATTCCGTGCTCAGATGGTTAAATCGGCCAGATTTACTATGAGGTAGCAATCTGAATTGGAGAGAAGACAAAAAATGAAACACCGTCTTTGAAAGAGAAGAGGTAGAAAATAACACATAAAATGGTTTTAGTTTTGTAACGTCTATTGCATAAAATTATGAAAAATATTAAAATAATATTAAAACTACCGGTGGATAATGTGTTTAGTATAATTATGTATGAATAGCATGTTCAGTGTAATTATCTATTCTAGACTATTGCCACTGTTATTGGTGATGATTACGTCAGTCTTACAGATTCTGTTGGTTAAATAACTCAGCTGATTTGCAACCAGCGGTTTCTCTAAAGCATACTATTGTAATTAAGATTATTATTTATGAAATTAAAGTTAATTATTATGAAATTAATTGTTAATTAATTATGAAATTATGGTTTACAGTGACCAGTTTATTAAGCAATATATATCATGCATATGTATTTAAAAGAATTTATGTTTAGGAAAATAGATTGTTCTGCTAAGGGAACACTGGGCAGCTCGACAAAAACAATAAAAAGTTTCATTTTCCCATGTGGAATGTGCTAGAGGACAGTTGAAATCTCGTATCAAAAGTTGAAATTTCCCAATTAGCTTATGTAAGCAGAAAAGGAAGTTTATCGGCAATTGAACTTTTTGATTGATTTATTAAGGACGAAAGGATGCTCATGGACATTTGTACATTTCTGACTGGTTTATTCAGATGGAAGTCTATAGACAGTTAATCACTTTAATTGGTTTATTCAAGTGTAAAGGAAGTCTATAAACAGTTGAACTTTTGATTGGTTTATTCTGGTAGAAAGGAAATATATTCATGGTTGAACATTTTGGTTTATCTAGATAGATGGGAAGTCTATCAACAGTTGAATTTCTTAATTAATTCAGGTAGAAAGTAAGACTTTCGGACAGTTATTGACTTTTTTTTTTAGGTAGAAGTCTCAACTGTCTATAGACTTCCTTTCTACCAAAAAAATTGATAGGTTTATTCACATTGGTATAAAGGAAGTCTGAAGACTGTTGATCACTTTGATTGGTTTATTCAAGTGTAATGGAAGTCTATAAACAGTTGAACTTTTTGATTGGTTTTTAGAAAGGAAATATATTCATGGTTGAACATTTTGGTTTATCTAGATAGATGGGAAGTCTATCAACAGTTGAATTTCTAATTAATTCAGGCAGAAAGTAAGACTTTCGACAGTTACTGACTATAATTTAAATTTTTTTTAGGTAGACAGTTGACTTGGTTCATAGACTTCCTTTCTACCAAAAAAATTGAGTTTATTAGTGTAAAGGAAGTCTGAAGATTGATCACTTTGATTGGTTTATTCAAGTATAAAAAGTCTATTGACGATTGAAATTTTCTGATTAAAATTAAAATTACCTTGTTTTCCTCCAATAGGGCACACAATTACTCAGATAATGTTTTAGGGCCCTTCATTCAAATACTACTCTTTCCATACAGAATGCAGGATACAATTTTCATGCATATTGAATTAATGTGAGCTATTAAGAAACAATTAACGTAGTGGTTTTGAAACATTTACGCTTTGTTGCCTCCTTAAAAACTGAAAATTCTTTTACACTTTTCCTTCAGTATTTCAACATTAAACATCACAATAATTTTCATGGTTTATACAGTTTTGTTTACATCACTATTATATGTATGGAGAGGTTTTATTTAAAAGCAAGATTAAGGTATTCAAAATGTTATTATTAATATTAATACAAATTAATTAGTGATTAATTTCTCACTAGGAAAATATATTCTATTCAATCTCAGCAATCATCAGGGAAATAATATTATTTTTGTTTTTTGTATAATTTAAATTTTTCTTCCTTGAACTATGAAAAAATATTTGGTTTTCATAACTGAATACAAATAATATAAATAAAATAATAGATAAATTATTGTGAAAGAAACTTGTTTAATTCTTTTATTTAAAATCGTAAATTTGTTAAAAATCAATAATTAACTATCCAATAATTTAAAAGTTTGTAATATTTAAAGTTTATGTGAAGTTCTATCACATTAATTTAATCTTTGCTTAAGGGATATTCATACTTTATCTCTTTAGAAACGAGTCACGCCCATAAGTTTAAAAATTCCGCATTGGTATAAAAAAAAAAATTATAATGAAAGTTTTAAAAATTTGTTATTTTAAAGTATGATAAAATGTACAGTTAGTTTTATAAATGAAAATCAGTAATTTTTTAATTAATTTTTAAAAATTAATAAAAATAAAATCATTTAAATTTAAAAATTAAATAAATCAGTAAATTTAATAAAATCAGTCAGTGATTAATAATGATGATGCATACTGATGATATTAGCCATTATACCTGAAAATTAAAAAATATAATTTAAATTTTCTTTGGTATAGATTTTAAATCTAAGCGTAACAAGTACATTTACATACCAATAAAATAGCATTCCAGTACACCAGAAAATCAATTTCTTATTCTTAATGCGCATAATGTTAATTGCAGATTATTTGCAACCCTTTACGACAGTATGATAAAAATGACCATCACTCAAGATGATAATCAATGTCATTAGTAAGTTCAATATCAGAATGAATTTTATAGATCAATTCATAAACATTTTTAACCATCGACAATACAGTTTAATATTTCATGATTACTAAAGCGAAATTTATGATTACGAAAATTGAAACTACACCAATTATTCTAATCATTAAACTCGATTCTGTCTTCATCCGCTTTTTCTATATGCACTCCGATTTAGCCAAATCACTCTTGTCAAATTCCTTTAACGACGACTATGTTTCCTTCAGCAAAACTGCGTACAGAAAATCTACATCTGCCATTTTAATCGTCCTCATTATGTTTCACTCCCTTCTCTAATCACGTATGGTAGAAGAAAAAAAAAATTAAAATCTGAAAAACCTAAATCCTCCATGTATCAGATTAATAAGATGCCTGCCTCCTTCTACAAGAAGGAAGGGAGGGGAAAGGTGGAAGCAGTTATTAGAACATCCCCCTCCCTTCCGTCTCCAAGTGTGGTTAGAGTCAGGAGGCCATTTTCCACGTCGTCAAAGGCATTGCCAAATCATTTGCATACGATATTCCGATGCACTTTAATGCTGTACCAGCATTCACCATCCCTCCTCCCTTTTGCCCATTAGGATCGCAGAGCAGAGATGAGATCATTACGTATGGTGATAGTCGAGAGTGCAGTAGATTGGGACAGGAACTTTCGCAGTCCTTTTGGCTGATGGCGGTGCTGGTTCCACCCGATAATAGGTTGATGAGACTAGAGGAGGGGCATTAATGTGCGCTGCGAGTGCACATTAAAAGGCGTCGTCTGTAGAATCGGCAATGAGGAATCTCAGATAAAGTTTTGAGAACCGTTAGAAAAGAAAGGATTCCGTGCTCAGATGGTTAAATCGGCCAGATTTACTATAAGGTTGTGTTCTGAAATGGAAAGAAGGCAAAAAAAAAAAAATGAAACACCGTCTTTCAAAGTGAAAATTTAGAAAAATAACACATAAAATTTAGGTTTTAGTTTGTATCATCCATTGTATACAATTTTGAAAAAAAGTTTAATATTATCGGTGAATAATGTGTTTAGTATAATTAAGTGTGAATAGCATGTTCAGTATAATTATCTATACCATTGACGCTGTTATTGAATGACGATTACGTCAGTTACAGACTCTGTTGTTGGTTAAATAGCTCTGCTCATGTGCTGACTATAACAGGTAATCCATTTACATAGTAATGAAATAGCATTCCAGTATGCCAAGAAATAATTTTGCTTATTCTTAATTTAAATGTTAATTGCAAATAATATTCATCACTTTACAACAGTATGATAAAAAATGACTATCTCTTAAGATGATAATCAGTTTCATTAGAATTAATAAGCAAGTTCAATTTCAGTTTAAATTTTACAGATCAATTCATAAAATTTTAATAAATTTTTAACCATGAACATCTTTAACCATTACCAATACACTTTAATATTCCACGATTATCAAAGCTTTTATGATTCCGAAAATTGAAACTACACCAATTATTCTAATCATTAAATCCGATTCTGTCTTCATCCGCATTTTCGATATTCACGCCAATTTAGCAAACTTGCTCTTGTCAAATTCTTTTACGACGGCCTTCTTTACTTCAGCAATTCTGCGCACAGAAAATCTACATCTGCCATTTTAATCGTCCTCATTATGTTTCACTCCCTTCTCTAATCACGCATGGAAGAAGAAAAAAAATTAAAATCGAAAAACCTAAATCCTCCATGTCTAAAAATTAATAAGATGTCTCCTTCTGTAAGAAGGAAGGAGGGGGAAAGGTGGAAGCAGTTATTAGAACATCCCCCTCCCTTCCGTCTCCAAGTGTGGTTAGAGTCAGGAGGCCATTTTCCTGGTCGTCAAAGGCATTGCCAAATCATTTGCATACGATATTCCGATGCACTTTTAATGCTGTACCAGCATTCTCCATCCCCCTCCCTTTTGCCCATTAGGATCGCAGAGCAGAGATGAGATCATTACGTATGGTGATAGTCGAGAGTGCAGTAGATTGGGACAGGAACTTTCGCAGTCCTTTGGCTGATGGCGGTGGGTTCCACCCGATAATAGGTTGATGAGACTAGAGGATGGGCATTAATGTGCGCTGCGAGTGCACATTAAAAAAGGCGTCGTCTGTAGAATCGGCAATGAGGAATCTCAGATAAAGTTTTGAGAACCGTTAGAAAAAGGATTCCGTGCTCAGATGGTTAAATCGGCCAGATTTACTATAAGGTAGCATTCTGAATTGGAAAGAAAAAAAAAAATGAAACATAGTCTTTGAAAGTGAAGAGGTAGGAAATAACACATAAAATTTAGGCTTTAGTTTGTAACATCTATTGCACAAAATTTTGAAAAAAGATTAAAAAAATATTAAAACTATCGGTGAATAATGTGTGTATAATTATCCAGACTATTATTGATTTATGATTACGTCAGTTAAAGACTCTGTTGTTGGTTAAGTAAATCTGCTTATGTGGTGACTGTAACAGGTAATCAATTTACATAGCAATGAAATAGCATTCCAGTATGCCAAGAAATAATTTTGCTTATTCTTAATTTACATGTTAATTGCAAATTATTTTCATCACTTTAATAAAGTATGATAAAAATGACTATCATTTAAGATGATAATCAATTTTATTAGTATTATTAAAAAGTTCAATTTCTTAAATTTTTTAAAATTAAAAAATATAATTTAAAATTTTAATAAATTAAATTTTTTGATCAATTCATGAACGTTTTTCACCATTGGCAATACACTTTAATATTTCAAGATTATCAAAAGCGGAATTTATAATTCCGAAAATTGAAACTACACCAATTATTCTAATCATTAAATCCGATTCTGTCTTCATCCACTTTTTCCGATATGCACGGTGATTTAGCCAAATCGCTCTTTCAAATTCCTTTAACGACGGCCTTCCTTCCTTCAGCAAGTCTGCGTACAGAAAATCCTCTGCCATTTTAATCGTCCTTACTACGTTTCACTCTCTTCTCTAATGACGTAAGGAAGAAGAAAAATAAAATAAAAATCGGAAAAACCTAAATCCTCCATGTCTCAGATTAATAAGATGCATTCTTCTGCAAAAGGAAGGAAGAGTGGAAAGGTGGAAGCAGTTATTAGAACACCCCCTCCCTTCCGTCTCCAAGTGTGGTTAGAGCCAGAAGGCCATTTTCCTGGTCGTCAAAGGCATTGCCAAATCATTTGCATACGATATTCCGATGCACTTTTAATGCTGTACCAGCCTTCACCATCCCTTCTCCCTTTTGCCCATTAGGATCGCAGAGCAGAGATGAGATCATTACGTATGGTGATAGTCGAGAGTGCAGTAGATTGGGAAGGAACTTTCGCAGTCCTTTTTTGGCTGATGGCGGTGCTGGTTCCACCCGATAATAGGATGATGAGACTAGAGGATGGGCATTAATGTGCGCTGCGAGTGCACATTAAAAGGCGTCGGCTGTAGAATCGGCAATGAGGAATCTCAGATAAAGTTTTGAGAACCGTTAGAAAAAGGATTCCGTGCTCAGATGGTTAAATCGGCCAGATTTACTATAAGGTAGCATTCTGAATTGGAAAGAAGGCAAAAAAAAATGAAACATAGTCTTTGAAAGTGAAGATTTAGGAAATAACACATAAAAGTTAGGTTTTAATTTGTAACATCATTGCATAAAATTTTGAAAAAAAGATTATCGGTGAATAATAATATTAAAACTATCGGTGAATAATGTTAGTATAATTATACCAGACTATTATTGATTTATGATTACGTCAGTTAAAGACTCTGTTGTTGGTTAAATAAATCTGCTCATGTGTTGACTGTAACAGGTAATCAATTTACATAGCAATGAAACAGCATTCCAGTATGCCAATAAATAATTTGGGTTATTCTTAATTTACATGTTAATTGCAAATTATTTTCATCACTTTAATACAGTATGATAAAAGGATAATCACTTAAGATGATAATCAGTTTCATTAGAATTAATAAATCAAGTTGAATTTCAGTATAAATTTTATAGATCAATTCATGAACGTTTATAACCATTGGCACTTTAATATTTCATGATTATTAAAGCGGAATTTATAATTCCGGAAATTGAAACTACACCAATTATTCTAATCATTAGTTCCGATTCTGCCCTCATCCGCATTTTCCGATGCCCGGTGATTTAGCCAAATCGCTCTTGTCAAATTCCTTTAACGACGGCGTCCTTTTCCTCAGCAAGAACTGATTACAGAAAATTATCTGCCATTTTAATCGTTTTCATTATGTTTTGATCCCTTCACTAATAATGACGTATGGAAGAAGGTAAAAAAATTTAAATAAATCGGAAAAACCTAAATCCTCCATGTCCCAGATTAATAAGATGCATTCTTCTGTAAGAAGGAAGGAAAGGGGGAGGGTGGAAGCAGTTATTAGAACATCCCCCTCCCTTCCGTCTCCAAGTGTGGTTAGAGTCAGAAGGCCATTTTCCTGGTCGTCAAAGGCATTGCCAAATCATTTGAATACGATATTCCGATGCACTTTTAATGCTGTACCAGCATTCACCATTCCCTCCTCCCTTTTGCCCATTAGGATCGCAGATCAGAGATGAGATCATTACGTATGGTGATAGTCGAGAGTGCAGTAGATTCGGACAGGAACTTTCGCAGTCCTTTTGGCTGATGGCGGAGTGGGTTCCACCCGATAATAGGTTGATGAGACTAGAGGATGGGCATTAATGTGCTCTGCGAGTGCACATTAAAAAGGCGTCGTCTGTAGAATCGGCAATGAGGAATCTCAGATAAAGTTTGCAGAACAGTTAGATAAAGGATTCCGTGATCAGACGGTTAAATTAGATTAGATGGGCAGATTTGCTATAAGGTAGCATTCTGAATTGGAGAGAAGACAATAAAAAGGAAACACCGTCTTCGAAAATGAAGAGGTAGAAAATAACATATAAAATGGTTTTAGTTTGTAACATCTATTGCATAAAATTTTGAAAAAAGATTAAAATAATATTAAAACTATCGGTGGATAATGTGTTTAGTGTAATTATCTGTGAATAGCATGTTCAGTGTAATTACCTAGACTATTCACGCTGTTATTGCGTGATGATTACGTCTGTTACAGACTCTGTTGTTGGTTAAATAACTATGCCCGTGTGCTGACTGTAACAGGTAATCCATTTACATAGCAATGATATAGCACTCCAGTATGCCAAGAAATAATTTGGCTTATTCTTAATTTACATGTTAATTGCAGATTATTTTCATCACTTTACTACAGTATGATAAAAATGACCATCATTTAAGATGATAATCAATTTTTGTAGTATTTTTAAAACAAGTTCAATTTCTTAAATTTTTAAAATTAAAAAATATAATTTAAAATTTTAATCAATTAAATTTTTGATCAATTCATGAACATCTTTAACCATTACCAATACACTTTTAATATTTCAAGATTATCAAAACGGAATTTATGATTCCGAAAATTGAAACTACACCAATTATTCTAATCATTAAATCCGATTCAGCCTTCATCCGCTTTTTCGATATGCACGCCGATTTAGCAAACTCGCTCTTGTCAAATTCCTTTAACGACGGCCTTCCTTCCTTCAGCAAAACTGCGTACAGAAAATCTACATCTGCCATTTTAATCGTCCTCATTATGTTTCACTCCCTTCTCTAATCATGTAGGGAAGAAGATAAAAAAAATTAAAATCGGAAAAACCTAAATCCTCCATGTCTCAGATTAATAAGATGCCTGCCTCCTTCTGCAATAAGGAAGGGAGGGGAAAGGTGGAAGCAGTTATTAGAACATCCCCCTCCCTTCCATCTCCAAGTGTGGTTAGAGTCAGAAGGCCATTTTCCACGTCGTCAAAGGCATTGCCAAATCATTTGAATACGATATTCCGATGCACTTTTAATGCTGCACCAGCATTCACCATCCCTCCCTCCCTTTTGCCCATTAGGATCGCAGAGCAGAGATGAGATCATTACGCATGGTGATAGTCGAGAGTGCAGTAGATTTGGACAGGAACTTTCGCAGTCCTTTTGGCTGATGGCGGAGCTGGTTCCACCCGATAATAAGTTGATGAGACTAGAGGATGGACATTAATGTGCGCTGCGAGTGCACATTAAAAAAAGGCGTCGTCTGTAGAATCGGCAATGTGGAATCTCAGTTAAAGTTTTGAGAACCGTTAGAGAAAGGATTCCGTGCTCAGATGGTTAAATCGGCCAGATTTACTATAAGGTTGTGTTCTGAAATGGAGAGAAGGCAAAAAAAAAAAAATGAAACACCGTCTTTCAAAGTGAAGATTTAGAAAATAACACATAAAATTTAGGTTTTAGTTTATATCATCCATTGCATAAAATTTTGAAAAAGTTTAATATTATCGGTGAATAATGTGTTTAGTATAATTAATAGCATGTTCAGTGTAATTATCTATACCATTGACGCTGTTATTGAATGATGATTACGTCAGTTACATACTCTGTTGTTGGTTAAATAACTCTGCTCATGTGCTGACTATAAGAGGTAATCAATTTACATAGCAATGAATTAGCATTCCAGTATGTCAAGAAATAATTTTGCTTATTCTTAATTTACATGTTAATTGAAAATAATTTTCATCTCTTTACTACAGTATGATAAAAATGACTATCTCTTAAGATGATAATCAGTTTCATTAGAATTAATAAGCAAGTTCAATTTCAGTTTAAATTTTACAGATCAATTCATGAAAATTTTTAACCACAGACAATTCGCTTTAATATTCCACGATTATCAAAGCGGAATTGATGATTCCGAAAATTGAAACTACACCAATTATTCTAATCATTAAATCCGATTCTGTCTTCATCCGCATTTTCGATATTCACGCCAATTTAGCCAAATTGCTCTTGTCAAATTCCTTTAACGACGGCGTTCTTTACTTCAGCAAGACTGCGCACAGAAAATCTACATCTGCCATTTTAATCGTCCTCATTATGTTTCACTCCCTTCTCTAATCACGTATGGAAGAAGGTAAAAAAATTTAAATAAATCGGAAAAACCTAAATCCTCCATGTCTCAGATTAATAAGATGCCTTCTTCTGCAAGAAGAAAAGAGGATGGAGGGTGGAAGCAGTTATTAGAAAACCCCCTCCCTTCCGTCTCTAAGTGTGGTTAGAGTCAGAAGGCCATTTTCCACGTCGTCAAAGGCATTGCCAAATCATTTGCATACGATATTCCAATGCACTTTTAATGCTGTACCAGCATTCCCCATCCCTCCTCCCTTTTGCCCATTAGGATCGCAGAGCAGAGATGAGATCATTACGTATGGTGATAGTCGAGTGTAGTAGATTGGGACAGGAACTTTCGCAGTCCTTTTGGCTGATGGCGGTGCTGGTTCCACCCGATAATAGGTTGATGAGACTAGAGGATGGGCATTAATGTGCGCTGCGAGTGCACATTAAAAGGCGTCGTCTGTAGAATCGGCAATGAGGAATCTCAGATAAAGTTTTGAGAACCGTTAGAGAAAGGATTCCGTGCTCAGATGGTTAAATCGGCCAGATTTACTATAAGGTTGTGTTCTGAAATGGAGAGATAAAAAAAAAAATGAAACACTGTCTTTGAAAGAGAAGTGGTAGAAAATAACACGTAAAAGGATTTTAGTTTGTAACATCTATTGCATAAAGTTTTGAAAAAATATTAAAAATAATACTAAAACTATTGGATGATAATATATTTAGTATAATTATGTGTGAGTAGCATTTTCAGTGTAATTATCTAGACCATTGGTGCTGTTATTGAATGATGATTACGTCAGTTCCAGACTCCGTTGTTGGTTAATTAACTATGTTCATGTATCGACTGTTACTTTTCTATTTCTTAATTTTTAATTAAAGTTCATTTGTTTGATATTTGTATTTGATTTAAACTACTGTGTCACGTAGGTTTTTGAAGCTTCAAAATTAAAGACAATAAATAATGGAAAGTCAAAAATTTCAGTATCTGTACGAGAGATGGTTGCAATAAATCTGGAAGTCTGAAAAATCCACCAATTTTTGTCCAGAAACTTGAAAGTAGGATGTAAATTTGTCAAGTGTCCCCCTTGAAGATGTAATTTGCGGTATCAGAAGAATATCAAATAAGTTTTGCGATTATTAAAGAAAAGAAAAGCACAAATTCTTTAGAGGATTAGAAAGATGATTAGATTTAGAGGATCCAAAAGGGTTACGCTACGTCAAAAATCCTGATTACAGCGGAATCTGCTATATAATTGTGATTGACAAATGATCACGGTTTGAGGTTACCCATTACTGCAAAACAATATACTAAGATCATTAAAATTATGTATACAAAAATATTTGAAAATTTAAAAATAATAAAATTTATATTTCAAGAGCTGTTCACCTTTATTTGCATTCGATTTCTCATTAATAAAAGAAACTTATTTGATGCTTTTGTAATTTACTTTCAATAACTTAATAAAAATCAAATTTTGCCACATTAGTTTTTCTTCTACCAAAAATAAAATTTCATCCATCCCACTCTTACTCTGTAACTTAAAAAGTATTAACTGATTAAATAAAATTGGATGGACTAATCTAGACCAAGATGATAGCTACAGGACGGGAACATCCTGTATATTTCAATGCAGCAAATGTTAATGAATCAAACTTCAAAAATCATCAACATTGAATTTTTTTCTAAGAACAAGTTATTTCGCTGTTAGAAATCTTAAAATTGCATTTAGATATTTCACTAGTATTTAATCGTGACCGCATTTTGTCCTTGAACAGATACTGAATAAGAAATCATATGGAATGAAACGAAGAAATTAAATACAAATCTATTTCAATCCTCAATTTATTTTAAACAACTCTTTAAATTATTGTAATTTAATAAACTTCTAATATTTTATTCATAAAACTAATCATAAACCACTGCTTGAGGATAATTAAATTTTTATATAAATGCAATACTAAGCATGAAATTAAATTTTTATTCTCTTTTTATAATAAACAACAATAAATATAAAATGAAATAAATGATAGAGGATAGAATGCTGTTTTGTGGTCCTCCCTATAAATCATAGTAAATCTGTGTGGCAACAAATCTGTGCGTCCCTGACCTAGAGGCTAAATTGATTGAATAGATATTGCAGGTTCGTTCTATAGAACATACTCCCTTCATAACAGGCAAGCTGGAGTCAATGCATTCTGATAGTGACACAACTAAATCCCTGAGGAATTATTGAACGGGTGGTCTTGAGATTGAGATTCCACCATTCATAAACATTTAGCAATAGATGGAGGTCTTCATTCAATATGTAACGTGGATTCACAGGTTCGTGGCAGGATAGGGATTTGAACAGAGCAGTCTTACCTACGCAATAGACCCCTTTGTAATATATTGAAAAGGATTCCTTAGTATAGTTATAACATATTTTCAACTCATTCAAGGAACTGTACGAGAATCGTATGCAGTGATGTTATAAACCTGAAAATCTCCCATAGACCCAATGGCGTTATAGGAAATTATTCGCAACGATGGGTGATCTGACAGAGAAAGTAAGGAGTGTTTTCTGTGTTCCTTTCTTTTCTATTTCTCAGTTATTTAATTATTAATTATTTAATTTCTCAGTTATTTAATTGAGTATTTCAGTGGTTTCAATTTGTTGAAATTTTCATAATTTATAGCAGGCAATGGTTCTTTATTATTTTACCATTATAAATTTGTAAAATGAATTGCCTGGAATGAAGAAAGAAAACAAACCCCAGCAAACCCTTGACACTTCAGGTCAGAAGAATGTAAAAGATGAATTTTGGTCCAAATACCACTTACTTAGTAGAGGTAACCATTTGAATAGGATCACTGAAAATCTAAAGATTAAATAAATATAATTTTTTTCAGAGAAGTGATTGTGTTGATTATGCTCAGTGAGTGTTTAATGTGCAAAATGGTACAAATAGTTTTGGATCTAAAAATTGTGCTGGATGATGCTATGTACATGTTTCAAAATATAGGGATGCACATATATTTTGTGCAGCGCAATACTGTTGGGAATGATAAACCATAACCATATCTCGAACAAAGACTCGTATTCAACATCGTATACAACATTCGATCTGCTCTAGTAAGGATACATAACACATTAAAGAATCAACTGCATATTCGAGATATCCTTTAGCCATATGTAATGTCTCTCATGTCAGGGCTGTCAAGAGGTATTTTTCAACACACAGCAACATTTTGCCACACACAGCAAGAGTGTCGAAGGATTCAGCTTTTATCGATATTGATAACATTGATTACTATATTGAACAATATTGATTACTATATCGAATAATATGGATTACTATATCATATAGAAAATATTTATCTGCCTTTACAATATTGATAATATGGACACACTCAATATTGACAAGGATTCCCTTTTCAATAGTTACATTTCTTTGGCTTATCCGATCCCCAAATTTGTTACCGATTGAAAATTTGTAGTATGACCTGAATTAATATGGTACGAGTTCATCATCAAAAATACATATAATAACATTGAATATTAGCTATTACACGTTGCGTCATATTTTCTATATAAGTAATCAATTATATAAAATTATTTTAACGAATAACATAACATAACAATTAAGTCAGTAGTATTTTTTTGTTATTTGTTATTTTTCAAAAGTTTTGTATAACTGAAAACATGGATTAAATGTTTGTTGTATATTTTATTTTTATATTTATTCACATTATTTACTTATTTTATATTATTTACTATTAAAAAACTATTCGAAAACCTATTACTTCGAAAACCATTCTATTTCAATAATCTATTTCAATCTAAACCAATCTTTCTATTTTGAAGTTGTGTTCCGTTAAAATTTTAGGATTTACGTGGAGGATCTTTGGATTTGTGTAGAGATCTTTCGAAGTTCCATGGTTTGTAAATTCATTAGTTTAACAAACACAACGAATTTGGTTCCCTGATGCAGTTTTCAGGCAATTCTTCCATAACGACCTTCAAAGCTCATCTTACGTGTAACGTCTAATTCACTTACCTCTTGGTCACTGAGGCAATGACCCAATTCAACTAAATTATCACACGCGCGTAAACAATGTTTCGTAATCAACTACAAACACCCCCGCTCGCTGCTCTAATTGCAAAACTGGGCTCTTCCAACCATCCGATTGCTTTGTAGCCGAGTCAATTTCACTTGTACCAGAGGTGGGGAGGGGGTTGTTTTGAACCCCTATCCTCCTTCTATTAGAGCTTGCTTTGGTGAGACAAATCTCTGATACGAGGTGGAGGGGAGGGGGAGGGGCAGACGATTTCGAGGGGGGGAGCTTCGGCACTCCCCTTTCGTGGTGGCAACACCCGACGAGCGACAAATTCCTCGCAAACACGCGAGAAAACGATGGTCTGCTTTCTGCTTGCAGAATTAAGTCTGATTCGTGCAGGCAGTATGTGTTTTGTCGGCACGCTTTCTTTGAATCCATCATGTATGTGTGGCTTATGAGGGTAATTTCAAGAGAGGGGGGAACGTCGTCCGTTTTCGAGTTTATGCATTCTTTTCTTTAGTGGCTTGCATAATAAAGAAAATGACTAAAGGAATTGTATTCTGCTACTAAATTATTTAAATAGAAACTGTTGATACTTATCTTTTGAAAAATGCTTTTGATTTTCTTTCCAATTTATTTATTTATTTATTTATTTTTATTTATTTATTTATTTATTTATTTTTTTTGTATGCGATTTAAAAGTGTTCCAGCTTGGAAAGTAAGAAGTTTTAATTCTGCAGCTATATTTTATAAAGTGAAGAAAAATGTTAAACAAACATTTGCAAATAAGCAGGCATCCAAAGACATTAAACAAGCATGAATCCAATGACGTTTCCAAGCATTAAGTAGCATTTGTGAGTAGCAGTAACAATTGACATATTATATTGTGATGCAGGTTTTTATTGCGATGGAAATTTATTTTCTATCTATTTTCCTGAATTTTCCTAATTTCGTCGAAAATATTGTGTTTGAAAAAATAATTGAAATACCTGCTTTGCACAAGAGGATGCAGATATATACATATAAATGAGTTTATTTAATCATATTCATAAGATAAGATAAGATAAGATCCATTCCATTAAAATTTTTATAGCTATTTTTTAATTTGAATATATTCTTTAGATGTCTAGTTTGAAAAATATGTTTTCATTTATATTTCTCTCTTTTTTTTTTCTTTACATGTTACTGGTCTATAAAACTTTAATTTAGTTATACCACTGAATATATATATATATATATATATATATATATATATCTTTTCAACATTTTTTTTCACTATTCAGATAAACTTGCAATGATGAATTCATGAATACGTCATACTACTAGCCCTTTTTTTGATAAATAAACACATGTATATATGTATATTTTTATGATATATATAAAAATCAATACTTTTCAAGTTTCAGATTTACACCAATGACGTAAACATTAGATCATTACTTACGTATCGAAAATAAGTCGATAAGTGAGATGGTAATAAATAGTTTCATAGTTCCATAAGCCAACAGCGCTCAATTTTTTGCGATAAAGTCTGGATAGCAAACGATCTCTCATACATCGCCAAATATTCCCATATATCTTAAAAAACTAAATATTCTAAACACGTTAGTTTCTCAAACGTTTTGTTGCATCTCAAAATAAAAAAAAAATAAATAAAAAACACCAAAAAAAAAAAAAAAAAAGAATCATTTTGGTTCCCGCTAAAAAACCGCTTTAAGGATTAAATTCTTGAAAAATGTTTATCCGGCGCAATCCATCATTCTCGGACGATAGGTTTAATGGAATAAAAGAACGGAAAACAGAACAGAATAGAAAACGAAAAAAAAAAAAAAAATATCTGTATATAAATATATCAGAAATAATTTCAACCCCACCCCACCACCACCAACTTCTCCAATATATATAGAGAGAGTAGTCTTTAAAAAGAGCGCTTGGTAATATATTTAAAGAATGGAAACTCGGTAAGAATCGATGAAGAAGTTCGCAACAGTTTTCGATTGAGGCCATCGATATACGATCCACGTGGAACGATAATAAAGTCATCTAATATCGATGATGCCCGGGTATCGTCTATCGCTATCGGTTAAATGGAGAAAGTTGAGGCGCCATTAATGACATCCCAGCGAAAAACAGGCGGACGACTGCGTATAAAAGGAAATGATTGGGATCTTTTGCACACGACTCGTTCTTCTGGAAATCACGTGACAACCCCCTCGATAATGACAAGCCATCGATTGGGATTTTGGTTTAGGCAACTCGTTAACCGTGAGGATCGTATGCGTAACCACCCTTGAGCAGGATCAAGTTTCTTTTTAGGAAAATCAGGAGCTTAATCCTTTTCGGGATACCTGGTTATGTAGGTGAAGAAGATCTGGATGGATGGAAATAGTGCTATAAGATAATGAGAAATGGCTGCATAAAAAAAATCCGTTTAGCAATACTTTAACCCATAAATACATGCATAAAAAAAAAAAGATTCTAGGGCCTGTTCACAAATTAAAAATAGCATATTTTTTGTATCTTTTTTATTGGTACGTTTTTGTTTCACGATTCGGCCAGGTCATTTTATCTTTTGCAAATGTTTATTGGAGATATACAATCTAAACTTTCAAAAAATCTTCAGAAATCCTGTTAATAATGCAATGAATTTTCAATCCTTGGTTCAGGATTGCATTATTAACAGGAGAAATTAATAACTTCATGTAAAATAGCTATATACTTTGTTTTTTTATGTAAAATATTTTTCCTGGTTTTGAAAATTCCATCACTTTTTTTATGTAATGATTTTGTATTCACTCTGACACAAATATGTCACGTGATACAAATATGTCATTGAGGTTTTCTCTTAATGTAACAGAATTGCATAGCTATCATTGTCTTTATGTTCGGTAATGCTCGTAAAAATTCATATGGTTTGAGTTTTTATGAAATTGTTCTAATCTGTCTTTTCAAGAAATCTTTTAGAAATATTCAAATAACTTTTCTATGAAAAAAAAATACTTAAAATATTGTACAAAGTTTTTCAATATAATTTCTGAAAATCTTTTTAAAGTTTAGATTGTATAACTTCGTTAAACAGTAACAGAATATAAAATCTCCTTGCCGAATATAAAAAACAATTCATAATAAAACAAATTCATCAACAAAAAAAAGATGTATAATGTAATTTATACTATAAAAAAAATGTTTTTCTACAAAAATTTTGACATAAAATTAAAAACTGTGCCAAATTCTGTTCAATGCTGGTTAAATTGTTTTCTTCTAGTGGTATATATAAAATGATGGAAAGTGAAAATATAATGATTACGCAAATAAAGGTAACAAAGAATGAATTGCTTTTTGATTATTATATTGAAATTTCTAAAATTTAAATATATTCATGGAAAAATTGAATTATAATTAAATAATATTTAATGCAATTCATAATGAAACAATCAAAATTGCGTTTCCACTGGATACTGAGATCTCAAGCATTCATTATCAAATCGTTAATGCTAACCAATCAGAAGATTGATCTCTTTCCCACTTAGGTGCCCAATTGGTTCACGTTCTCCGAAGTGAGATTTTAGTATCTGGAAGTTAATGGAAACCAACCTTTAAGTCGGAAAAGGAATTTAGCGTTTATTATTTTACTTATATTATTGGATAAAAAAATATCAGACAACGATAAATTGTCTACCAAGAAAAAGAATAATATGCTTTGTGTTTTGAGGTAAAGTAAAAAAGTAACAGAAATATATCTATATTAATAAAGATAAAAAAACAGTGCAATTTATTGCAATAGAGAAAACCTGGCAATTTTGCTATGTTTTATTTTGTTCCACACAACATAACACAGATAACACAAAAGGGAATAAGACCAAGAAAATAAATCATAATTTCTACAATTCCTCTGCAAATGTGTCTTTAGGGATATTTTTTTTTATTTGAACATTAGAAAAGTAAAACCAAACCAGCCAAATAACATCGAAAACCATTTCCAGACTCTCTAATTCCACACACCAACTTTTGAGAGTAAGACGGCTTAACAAAAGTAATCACACGTGAAGATAAAGGTTTCTGTTGAAATGTTTATCCTTTGGGCAAAAGCGTTCTTAGCTGGCACAACTATTAGCTATTAGAGGCACAGATGACGCTATACCCAGTGATTTACGTTTATTGCTGCAATGAGTAAAAGAACCCAAGTGCAGAATGCTGTCATGAATAACGTAAATCCCCAGTGCATAACTGTAACCTTCTATCGCTAATAAGGAAGAGTAATCTTCCTGGGGAGAGGTTGAAAACCTGGAGGGAGGGTGGGGGTTGGAGTTAGGCTTTTTTGTTTTCCCGGAAAATTCCGGGACCGGGTCGATTTCCGTTTTTGGCCGGCCGGAGTTTCGTGCAGAAGAGGAATTTGTCTTGCGCGGGAAAATTTCCGCAGAGCCTAAACTGTTTATGGAAATGAGTCTTGAACGGAGGGCTAAAGTAACCGAATCTTATTCAGACCTGCATGCCATTAAGGGTTCTTCATCGAGAAACTAACTCGTATGCGTCAAAGCATGTAAATGAACTGGATTCGTTTAAGGGGACGACTCGTTCCTGACACTTTCCTTTTAATTCGGATTTATTTGTTCGGGAAACTAGGTAACGAGAAAGATGGAGACCCCTTTTAGACGCTTAAGGAAAGAATGATATTTTAGCACAATTCAGCAAGTTAGTTTGGAAAGTCTGTTTTTAGTTTTATATCTGCGACTTGGTTGCGACATTACGTTAATGTGAATCCGATGAAATTTATTCTTGTTTTGAAACTTTTACTTTTACAATATCATTGTTTTCAGTCAAACGTGCATTGTTTGTCAGTTATTGGATAAATTTTGCTAACTTTGATTTTATATTTAAAAAATAAATACCATCAATCAAATTGGATATTTTTATTTCAATTATACATATAGTTTGCTCGTAAACAATTTACATAAATATCGTACATTAAGTAAAAATAAGAGTGATTTGTAAAAAGATTTTCTTTGTTTTTGAGTTAACCACCAAAAATAGTATTAAATGTTACTTCAATTTATATAATATCATTAGAGAATCAATATAGAGTTTTGATTGTTGTCGTAAAATCATTTAAGTTTTATGTATTTTTATATCTCACATTCATACATCGTGACATTCCCATTCCTGGATAATGAACCTTTATTTTAAATTAATTAAATTAAAATTAATACAAATATATTAATAAATATAATTTTTATTAAGTTGATTAAATCTACTGAATTTAGAATAAAGTGCCAATAATTCCGCTTCAATCTTTAATATTTAAATAAATGCAAAGATTGAGAAGTGGATTCGTTGAAGACACGTTCGTTTATTCGTTGTTTCGGCTTTTTTCGTTTTTAATCTGAGTCTGTTTGAAGCATTAGACAATGGGGAAGAAGGTAATCATTTCTAAGGAAGAAGAGGCAAGGATATTCTAAGGATATTTTAAGGCAATTCAGTCATTTCTAATGTGTAATAAATAACTAAATAAATTTAAATATTTAATACACATAATTTCTAAAACTAACATAATAGGTATTATAATATTTATCTTTTTTTTGAGATAAATGTTTTTTAATTGTTTTTTAAAAATTGCTAAAAAACTTGACTTCACGCGACCTAAAAGTCAATTATTAGATCTTTTAATTATATAAATTAAAATCGTAATAAATAAATTGTCATTTTTTTTTCTGCACTGATATTATTTTTGCAATCTTTATTTAGTATTCGATTTTATAACTCACAGTCAAGAAAATTAATTTGGATTGCTTATATGTAATAGGTTTTCCTTTTTTGTATCTTTAAAAATAAAAAATAAAAATACTAAATATCTAATAATACTGAATTTCTAGTAATTCTTAATAAATTTCTATTAATTTTCTTATAGTTGTAAGCCATTTTCCTGGTTAAAATTAATATATAATAATTCTTTAAATTATTCCAATCTTTTTTACTATATTTATTCTATTTTCATAGCAACAGATAATTATAGTAAAAAATAATTCTTCAACAGCAAAATTAATGGAAGAAATACTCTATTCTAATATATTTTCAGTCAATATTAAATAAGAAATTTTCAAAAATGTATTGACAATTTTTTTTAAATGTATAAAAATCCATCAATGCATAATAATCATTTTGAAAGCGAAATTATAATATTTTTAAAATTATTACATTTTTATTTCGATGTTTAAAATATCTTGAAACGTTTTCTCTTTTTATTTTTTTCATTAGAATGGTATTTTACGAATAAAGTTAAAAATTAAAAAGGAACCAGCAAATATTTTTGTATTACGTTGTTACTTTAAAAATTTTAATAAAATCTTATAAATGATTTACTAAACAGTACTTGTACAAATCAGCGATATAATTATTTCCTGATAAAAAACATTAACTTTGGGTTATATTGCTTTATTATAATTAACTCATCAACTAAATAATATTTAATTAATGAGTTTCGAATCTTAATACATTAAAATGATACTTACAAAAGTAATTCTCCTCTTTAATCTCTTCATAATGGTAAATATAATTTACATTAATGTGATATTTCCTAAAATAATTTCTGGACGACATAATTAATTTATCTTATTGCAGGAAATAATTATGGAACATCTGTAACAAAGTTATTTATTACACATCCTGCAACTACTCATTTCTTGCTATTTCTGTTTAGATGTAAAAATTCTCCATTTGCAAATCACGTAATTCTTTGAGAAGATCTAAACAATCTTACGTTCAAATGGGATAATTAAAAATAGCACTTAAAATGACTTTAATTACTTCACTTATGTTGCAAATCTTCGTCATTATGAACGTTAGTAGTCGGAGAAATCATTAGCATCATCGGAATTTTCCGCAATTATAATAATTAGCATTTCCAAGTGGCGAGATAATTTTCATGATTGCTTTTCGATTTTAATGGCAGTGAAAATGTGCGTTTCTTTCGTTTTTTTTTTTATGTATTATTAAATTAGATTTTAATAAAACTGCTATAATTTATGAGAGTTATTAAACAGACCCCGACTTATTAATCATGTTTTTAAAGATTCTTTCACAGATTTTAATGGCGATAAATCATATTTAAGAGAAGTAATTGGAAAGTCAACTTTTTTTCATTATTAGAGAATGCGTCTGATCTGGAAAGCGTAAATTAAATATCAAGTTTTTTTTTAATTGATAGCAAGAAATTGGTTATTAAAAATTTATTTAAATCACACCGTTTGATAATACTTATTTAAAGTTTATTAAAAATGATGTATTATTTTTTTACATTCACCATTGTTCATCAAAAATTGATGTTTAATGTCTTACACAAATCATTGAATGGAAATCATGCGCATGATTATAAATCATTGAATGAGAATTCAATTCCTGTATTTGAGAATCATTGCTGCTGTTATTGAATTCGAACCAAGATTAATTTGCTTTAGCAATTTCCATAAACACTTCGCATGTGGACAGTCTATTAATTGCAAGTTTTGTTCCATATGACATTTGAAATCTCGTTCAGTCAACCAATAAATGTCTTTCCGAAAGACAATAATTCCAACTCTACTATTTAAACACGACGGATACCACTTGAGATAGAAGATTTATCATGAGAAATTCAAAAAGTACTATATACTATATGGATAAGGATATATATATTACATGAAACACGCCATTGTTAAAAAGGTATATTTTTTAAAAATCCGATCTAAACTCCACTCATCTATCGTCTACAAGAAAGTTTAAAATACTTCATTAATCAATTATAGTATTTTTTTAAAATTATCTTCATTGTAGTATTTTTAAAATCATCTTCACTGTATATTATTTTTAAATTTATCTTCATTATAGTATTTTTTTTTAATTATCTTCGCTGTAGTATTTTTTAAAATTATTTTCATTATAGTAATTTTAAATTTATATTCATTAAAGTATTTGTAAAATTATCTTCATTACACTATTTTTAAAATTATCTTTATTATAGTATTTTTAAAATTAAAATTAAAGCAAAAAAATTCGACTGCCAATTTTGCCGAGCTTTTGTCTTTAATATTTTCAGAAACAAAAAGACTTCTTAAAAACTAGAACAGTTTCGAAAACTATAAGAACGTCACGAGAATAGTTTGTTTTTTTTTTTTATCAGTGGTAAAACTTAAATAAGATAATTTTTTTAATTTTCTTAACTGCTATTACAACAACAAAATGAAATATAAAATAATCTACCTAGGCCGATATACAGGTTACCCAAAAGGTTTAGAATTTAATGTAAGAACAAAATACAAAACAACAATTTAAAAAAAAAACTATAAAATTCAGAACGTTTTCTTGACTTGAAAAATCTCATTTCACTTTGAAATGAAATTGTCTTTGTTTTTCACTTTTGTCAAAAGTTTTTCAAAAAGTCAAAAAGAAGTTTTTCACTAAAAAGTCAGTTTGTCTCACTTTGTTTTCCTTAAAGTATTTGTAAAATTATATTCATTACACTATTTTTAAAATTATCTTTTTATTATATTATTTTTAAAATTAAAATTAAAAAGCAAAAAAATTCGACTGCCAATTTTGCCAGCTTTTTGTCTTTAATAGAAACAAAAAGACTTCTTAAAAACTAGAACAGTTTCGAAAACTATAAGAACGTCACGAGAATAGTTTTTTTTTTTTTTTTTTTTTTTATCATGGTAAAATTAAAATAAGATAATTTTTTAATTTTCTTTACAACAACAAAATGAAATATAAAATAATCTGCTAGGCCGATATACAGGTTACCCAAAAGGTTTAGAATTTAATGAAGAACAAAAATACAAAACAACAATTTAAAAAAACTATAAAATTACGTTTTCTTGACTTGAAAAATCTCATTTCACTTTGAAAAAATTGTCTTTGTTTTCACTAAATGATCCATTAGAAAATTTTACATTATTTAATTAATTAATTATATAATTATTAGCACCGGGAAGAAATTTATATAAACTAAAATGTTAACTAAAAATGCATATGAGTAATTTAATTAATTATAGTAATTATACAATAATTAAATTCACATTAATAATTTTATATATGTTAAAAATGTAAATGAATTTTACATTTTTAATTAACACATTTAAAAGGAAAACTCATTGTATTTAATAATGCGTAATTCAAAAATATAACTTATATTTGTCATAATTTAATTCTATTTTCTTCATTTTTAAAGCATCTTAAAAAAATTTTTCATCTAAAAAAATTAACCTGTGTTTCAATTTTTCTCAAATCTTAATAAAAATAGCAATTTTTTTTATATATTTCACTTAAATATCTATTCGATTACTTACATCTTTACTTAAAACTTCTCCATCCTTAAAAAACTTATTAAACTAAAATTATGACTACATATTATTTAAAAAGGAAATTCACGAAAAAATATTTATCATGAAGAGAAAATATTTTTCATTTCAAAATAAATTCTTTTCCTATAACATAGTTTTTTTTATTTATTAATTATTATTTTTCAAGAAGCAGCGCGAGTTCTTAAAACTTTCTCATTCCTTTGCGTTGTTTTTTATTGCTCTGAACTCTTCATTCGATACAGACATTTTTATTTCTTTGTTAAGTATTCCTTGCTTCTATTTTCTCTTTTCTGGTAGTTTTTCTTCATTTGTGTAGCAAATACAATTTATTTTGTTATTGCTTTTTATTTGTTTCTACTAGGTATTTGTTTTCTGAATTTGAAATACAGCTTAAGTTTTCATTCTTACAAAAACAATAGTTTCCAAAATTATTTTCCATAAAAAAATTGTTCTTCACTTGCAATTATGTACCGGGTACGAAAAATAAATTGGAAATTTTCAAAAGAAGAAAAAAATTATATATTTCAATTTTTAGACAAAATGGATAGGAATTAAATAAGAGACTTGGTTTGCAATTATAAAGGTTATTTAAAGGTCAAAAAATAAATTTGTGTATTGAGAAAATAAAAATTCACTCTATATTTGATTACACAGAACCATTTCTTCGATATGTATCTGACATAATCATCTGCCATACATATTTTTTGTTATTTTTAGTAAACCATAAGTATTATTTTTTGTTTTATGAAAACAATAGCAATAATTTTCATTATAAAATTAAATTTCCAAAATTCTTTTCAAGAGTCGTCCGCTTTTATCAGCATGTTGTTTATATCCCCCAAAAATAGTAAGAAAACAAAAATTGATTGGAACTGCAGCATTTTTCCACAAGAAGAAATGTAGCTATTCCCAGGGTAAAGTAACGTACATTCTTTGACAAGTGCATAATAGCAAACTATCACTCAAACCTGACAGCAGATATACAGCATCGTTGATATTTATATTACATGAAATTGATGTTTTGTACTAATGATAACAAACTCTCACTCAAGTCTTATAGCAGATATTCAGTGTCATGAATAATGAGTTCTCTTGAAATTAGCGATGGTCTATGTGACCTTCACAGGTCGAAACAATTACAGATGGTAAATACCTATTTTTTTTTTTATAGCTTGAATGGTTGTGTAGTGATTGGTGATAGACCAGGAGCTGAGAAAATGTCTACTCTAATGAGAAGTGAGGGAAGCTGACCTTTTTTTGAGAGGTTTTTGGAGAAGAAAGGAGAGAGAACTCTGCAACGAGTCGATAAGAAGTGTTGTTCTTCTCTTTTTCTGTAAAGTGACTGAACAGGTCGGAGTTTCCACCGTGTGATAATTAAGGTCTGCCACGGGCCAGGTGTTTAGATTCGTTGTAGATTTGAGAACTCTGAAAATCTCCGACTTTTGGAGTGAACTACACTTGTGAATCAAATTATTTTTGATTTTCCTTTTCTTTGTAAACAGAGTTCTAAATAAAAATTAAAGTGTCCCTATGAACCTGAAAGTGGTTCTCCTCTTGAAGCCGTTATAGGTCTAGCATAGGCCGAGACGTTACAGGACTGAATTAGAATTAATGATACAAATAATATAAAAACTTTAAGACTGAAGTATCCAACCCTTTTCATAGGATTTATTATTTTTAAATTAATGTATTACAGAAAATTACGATAAAATTCTACTAATTTCTTTTTTTTTAATTACGTAAAACCATAATATTTTTAAATCAAATTATATATAAATCAAATGAATCAAAATATAATTACTCGTAAAAAATTGAATAGTTTTAAACTGTTAAACTCTATTAGCTAAAAATTAGTTTATTTTCATTTGTATAGATATAGTAAATTATTTGTAAGTATTTACTTGAACAAGATTAAAAATAATATTTTGGAATATTGTTAAAATTAAAATAATTTTTTTTTGTTTGGGATCGTTTTTGACCCTCTTGTATTGTTCTAATATTTTTTTTTTTTTTTTTTTTTTTTTTTTTTTGTAAAAATTTTGTATTTTTTTCTTACTTAAATTTATAAAAATAAAAAAATAGTTTATTGAAACTAGACGAATCCTGGTCATGTCTGCTGTTACAATGCCATGTCTGCCATTTTGCATGTTATTTAAAAAATAAGTTTAAATAACTCACTAAATACATACTTTTAAAAATTATAGTTTGCATTTTTCTATGAATATGTCATCTAAATACGAAAAAATACTACAAATAAAAAAACATAATAAAATACATATATCTTTAAAGTGTGGAATTAGTCAGAATGTATAACAGAACAATATTAAAAATTGAAAAAAAATATTAATTTCCTAAAATTATTTAAGATTCTAAAAAGACAAAAATATGTCAGAATAATTATAATCGACTGAGCTGACATATAGATTATCTATAAAGTTTAGAATTTAATACAAAAACAAAACGCATAACAATAATCTCAAAAAAAATTCTTTCTTTGAAATAAAATTGTCTTTGCTTTCTCCATATGGTCTTTTAAAGCATTTTTTTAAATTATTTAATTATTAACCCGTGAAAGAAATTTTTTATTATATTAAATATTATTATTAATTTAATTTGTTATTTAAGTTTTTTTAAACTGTTTCGAAAATAAATCCACTTTTTTTAATAAATCAAATAATTAATCTCATTAAAAAAATTATTTTCACAAATTAAAAGTATGAGAGAAGTTATACAAACTTAAGAACTACTTAAGTAAAGTACTTACGTTTCTTTTGCGAAAATAGAAATTCCGTATATAAGCCGATCCCCGTAATTTACTCTAAAAATTCTCGATTATATATAAGGTAAATAATATTTCTAAAAATGCCTTTTAGTGTTCATATTCATTCCCATTATAAATTTATAATTTACATTAATTAATCACATACAGCTAAGTATATAAAATATTTAATTTAAGAAATATATCATTTCTTTCCATGGATTTGTTAATAAAAATTTAATACAACATTAAGAAAAATGTTTATATTAGAGTAATAGTAATTTTTGTTAATTTTTTTGTCGAAGTTCTTTTCATGGAAAATTAAATTAATAACAATTTTTAACCTTTCGAAATTATTATCCAAAAATTATATGGATATTGTTTTGGGTACAGAGGGTTTTCGTGTTCACGACCGCTTTTAATTTTGAGCAATTTCACTAAAATGTGTAAATTTTTATTAATTCTCTCACGGGCTTTTTTAATTTCTTTCACGAGATTATTTAAACATAATATTTATTTATATTTTCCTTCTTTGAAAAAGTAGCTACAAATCAGTTTTTCACAGAAAAGAAATTGTAGTTTTTAAGCAAGTCATTAATCAGATATTAAATTGAAAACAACAGTTGTAATAATATTTTTAAATTACGCAAAATTAAAATTAAAAAAAAATGGCAGAGTCATTATTTTTTTAAATAATTTTACTATTTTTTTTTTAATAATGTTTTGGTACCTGTATAATGGCCTAGCCGATTATAATTTGGTTTTAACATTTGTTTATTATTCCGCAAATTAAAAATTGTTCCCAGATAACTTCTCATACTTTGAAATTCACATAATTTTATGACCTTACTCAATTCATTTTAATTGGTTTTACTAGTTTCAATCGGTTTAATTAATTCACGTACTAAGCTGATTACTAATCAAATTAAATTCACTGCATAAATTTATTAATTGTGACGGCAAATTACATTTGACCATTTACCATTTTAAGGATTTTGACTTAATGGTATATTTTAAATGTGACATAAATGTCAGAAAAAAATAAAAAAGCAAGCATATTATCCATTATTTATTTATTTTTACTTATCCGTTGAAACCTTGATTAAATTTTAAAAAAAGAAGAAGAAAAATAGAAAAAAGCACGAAACAATTTCCTCTGATGCTGCATTTCTGGCGATTATCTTTTCTACGAGATAACAACAAGAACAAATAAAAGATCCCACGACTGCGGTATTGTTTTACCGTCTTTTCTTTTTTTCTTCTTCTATTTTTGATCTCTTATTTCTCTTAGAAACCGCCGAAAAGAAATGAAAAAAAAAAAAAAAAAGAGACTGACCGTACGAATCGATAAATTGTCTGCTACATCTCACCTTCCATTGCCACTACAGATTCTTCATCAGAAAGAGTTCGAGAACGTAAAAAAAAAAACCATAAAATGGAACAAATAAAGATAAAATAAGAACAAAAAGGGAACGAAATTTTCTGTTTCTGTTGTGGTTACTTTAGGATAGGGTGTGGAGGGGGTGGGGGAGTGAAATCGCGTGCGTAGCAAAAATTTGTTAAAAAACCAAGAGGAAGATCTTCTAAGAAAGTGCTACCTTTCGCGCGTTTTTGAATACGCTCTCCACCAATCGTTTGCAGCGCTGGAGGAAATATGAAAATGAATAACTACAAGGCAGTGTGGGAGGGGGAGGAAATAGTTCCTCTTTATTATCCCCCTCCCCTTCTTTTCTTCTCTTTTACTAATTTATAGTGAAATACTTTTCCGTTTCCAGTACTAAAAAGAATAGGACACGCAACAAAAAAAAATGGAGTATCGATTTCTAGAGAAACAGGAATGCGAGGGGTGGGGGAGGGAAAAATGTATTGCTGAGAAATGTATATTTAAATGAAGACAGAAACGGGACTGCGGTGAATACGAAAAATGTTAAGTATATGGTATTTATAAGCTAGGATTTTTTTCTAGTTGACGGTAATGTCTTAACTGCTTTAGTAGAGTTATGCACACATGTGCATTTATTTTTTGAAATAAGTGTCTGTTTAAAAAACATTTGAGGCAATTTATTTTGAAGACTCAGTGCAACAAGAATATTATATATATATATATATGTATGAAATAAAATATAAATTTAAAGACGATATTTAATGAAAAAAATACAAAAAATTATATATATGTTTGGATTTCTATTTCACTATATGAATTTTTTAATTATGACTATTAATTGCATACCTATAGAAGGAATTTGATCTGATCGTTCATTTTAAAAGTGACATAAATCTCAGAAAAGTATAAACAAAAAAGGAAACATATTATTCCATTATTTATTTATATTTTGCTTATCCATTGAAACCTTGATTAAATTTAAAAGAAAAAAATGAAGAATAATGATGCTGCATTTCTGGTGATCATCTTTTCTACAGAGATAACAACAAGAACCAATAAAAAAGATCACACGACAGTGGTATTTTTTTCCGTCTTTTTTTTTTTTTCTTCATTTCTTTTCTTTTTTTCTTCTTCTGTTTAAATCCCTTATTTCTCTTAGAAACCACCGAAAGAAAAGAAAAAGAAATTAAAAAAGAAAGAGACTGACCACTCGAATCGATTGTCTGCTACATCTCACCTTCCATTGCCACTACAGATTCTTCATCAGCAAGAGTTCGAAAAAGAAAAAAGAGTATAAAATGGAACAAATAAAAGGGAAAATAAGAACAAAAAGGAGAATGAAATTTTCTGTTTCGGTTGTGGTTACTGGAAGGGGGAGGGGGCTGAAATCGCGTGCGTAGCAAAATTTGTTAAAAACCAGAGGTAGGATCATCTAAGAAAGTGCTACATTTCGCGCGTTTTTGAATACGCTCTCCACCAATCGTTTGCAGCGCTAGAGGAAATATGCAAATGAATAACTACAGGGCAATGAGGAAGGGGGTGCAGGAAGTAGTTTTTCTTTTATCCCCCCCCTCCCCCATCTCTTTTCTTCTCTTTTACACATTTATAGGGAAATACTTTTCAGTTTTCAGTAGTACAAAGAACAGGACACGCAAAAAAAAAAAAAAAAAAAAAGGAGTATCGATTTCTGTGGGAACAGGAATATGAGGGGGAGAGGAAAAAAATGTATTGCTGAGAAATGTATATTTAAATGAAGACAGAAACGGAACTGGAGTGAATGCGGAAAAATGAAAAGTATATGGTATTTATAAGCCAGCATTTCTTTTCCGCTTGACGGTAATGTATTTTAACTGCTTTTGTAAAGTTATGGACACATGTGCATTTTTTTGAAGTAAATGTTTGTTTAAAAACCATTTGAGACAATTTATTTTCGAGACTCCTTGCTACAAGAATAATATATATATATATATATAATATCCATATATATAATATCCATATATATAATAACATCTAAATGTAAAGGCAGTATTTAATAAAAAATATGTATATATTTCTTTAGCTCTCTATTTTGAAACAGAGAGTTTTTGAATACCGTATTTTGAACGTCCCCTTAGCTTTTCTCCCTAGCGCATGCTCATAAGGAACATTATTACAGATACGCATGCGCAATTTCCTATGAGCATGCTCGCTAGGGAGAAAAAGCTAACGGGCGTCCAAAATACGGTATGCAAAAACTCTCTAATATATGCATTTATAAAATAGCTCAAAATAAATTTATAACAAAAATTAAGTCCTGTAATGAATAATGATTGCGAAAATAGACGAAAAAATCCAGTTTTTTGAAAAGAAAGAAAAATAAGAAAAATTGTAATCGCAAGTTATCCGTAAATGTAGAATTTTATGTGCCCCATTCGTAGTTAAGTGTTAACGTGTGATGCTAGTGAGCATTATGGTTGAGGTTCAGTCCTCTGGTTGCTTTGCTGTAGATATTGTTTCAAAAAACTCGAAGACTCGATGATGTTTGTGAAATTCAGCATCTTACCTCGTGAGTCGGACTACCAGGCGGAATTGTCCGGGTTTTCTCTTTTGCGATATGCAAATGCGGGGTAATACCTCTAGGAAGGCACTGCCTTCCTTCTACAGCGACATGGAGCCAAGTCAGACTTCTACCTACGGGTGTTGCAGAATAGAAGCTACCACTTTCCCTCCATCCATGACTAAACTATTCATGGGAAGTCCGTCCTGCACTGCAAGACACTGAGGTTTAGACACAACAACAACAGAATTTTATGTAAGAACAAAAAACATAACAGTTACAATAAAAAATAAAAATGTTTTCCTTACTTGATAAATCTCATTTCCTCTTTGAAATAAAATTGTAAGAATTGTTATAAGTATATTGCCTCAAAATATATTCTACAATAAAATAATCTTTTATAAAAATTCACTATGTAAATTTATTAATTATGACTGTTAATTATATACACATAGAAGAAATTGACCTGATGGTACATTTGAAATGTGACATAAATGTCAGGAAAGTAAAAATAAAAAAGCAAACTTATTATCCCATTATTTATTTATTTTTTACTTATCCATTGAAACCTTGATTAAATTTAAAAAAAAGGAAAAAAGAAAGAAAAAAAGAAACACACAAAACAATTTCATCTGATGCTGCATTTCTGGTGATTATCTTTTCTACGATCTTAACAACAGAACAAATAAAAAGATCACACGACTGCAGTATTGTTTTTCCATCTTTCTCTTTTTTCTCTTTTCTTTTTTAATCACTTATTTATCTTAGAAACCGCCGAAAGAAAAGAAAAAAAAAGAAATGATAAAAAAAAAAATAAAGAAAGAGACTGACCGCTCGAATCGATAAATCTGCTACATCTCACCTTCCATTGCCACTACAGACTCTTCATCAGCAAGAGTTCGAAAAAGAACATAAAATGGAACAAATAAAGAGAAAATAAGAACAAAAAGGGGAACGAAATTTTCTGTTTCGGTTGTGGTTACTGGAAGGAGGGGGCGGGGGTGGAGAGGGGGCTTGAAATCGCGTGCGCAGCAAAAATTTGTCAAAAACCAGAGGAGGAACTTCTTCTAAGAAAGTGCTACCTATCGCGCGTTTTTGCTTCAAAGAAATGGAATACGCCATCCACCAATCATTTGCAGCGCTGGAGGAAATATGCAAATGAATAACTACAGGGCAATGGGGGTGCAGGAACTAGTTCCTCTTTTATCACCCCCGCACGCACACACACACACACCTCCTCGTCTTTTCTCCTGTTTTACTCATTTATAGTGAAATACTTTTCCGTTTTCAGTATTAAAAAGAATAGTATACGCGACAAAAAAAAAAAAAAAGAGGGAGTATCGATTTCTAGGAGACTGGAATGTGACGGGTGGGCGTGGGTGGGTGGAGGAAAAAATGTAGTGCTGAGAAATGTATATTTAAATGAAGACAGAAACGGAACCGGAGTGAATGCGGAAAAATGTAAAGTATGTGGTATTTATAAGCCAGCATTTCTTTTCCAGTTGACGGTAATGTATTTTAACTGCTATAGTAGAGTTATGGACACATGTGCATTTATTTTTGAAATAACTGTCTGCTTAAAAAACATTTGCGGAAATTTATTTTGGAGACTCAGTGCAACAAGAATATTATATATATATATATGCACCTTAAAAACGTCTAAAAATATCGGCTTATAAGGTAACTGGTATTTTTAAAAATATCTTTCCATGTTCATATCCATAATAATTATAAACATCTAATTTACATTAATTAAGCAAATACGGCTAAGTATAAGTAAAAAGCAAACACATTGTCCCGTTATTTATTTATTTTTTATTTATCCATTGAAACCTTGATTAAATTAAAAAAAAAGAAAAACACAAAACAATTTCATCTGATGCTGCATTTCTGGTCATCTTTTCTACACAGATAACAACAGAACAAATAAAAAGATCACATGACTGCGGTATTGTTTTTCCATCTTTCTTTTTTTCTTCTTTTTTAATCTCTAATTTCTCTTAGAAACCGCCGAAAGAAAAGAAAAAAAGGAAAAAGGAAAAAAGAAAGAAAGAGATTGACCGCTCGAATAGATAAATTGTCTGCTGCATCTCACCTTCCATTGCCACTACAGATTCTTCATCAGCAAGAGTTCGAAAAAAGAACATAAAATGGAACAAATAAAGAGAAAATAAGAACAAAATGGGAACGAAATTTTCTGTTTCGGTTGTGGTTACTGGAAGGGAGGGGGCTTGAAATCGCGTGCGTAGCAAAATTTATCAAAAACCAGAGGAGGAACTTCTTCTAAGAAAGTGCTACCTATCGCGAGTTTTTGCACTAAGAAATGGAATACGCTCTCCACCAATCGTTTGCAGTGCTTGGGGAAATACGCAAATAAGTAACTACAGGGCAATGGGGGGGGTGCAGGAACTTGTTGCTCTTTTTTAACGTTACGTTACGTTTACGTTTTTCCAGTAGTACAAAGAATATGACACACGACAAAAAAAAAAGGGGTGTATCGATTTCTGTGGAAACAGGAATGTGAGGGGGTGGGGGTGAGGGGGAGGAGGAAAAAAAAACATATTGCTGAGAAATGTATATTTAAATGAAGACAGAAGCGGAACTGGAGTAAATGCGGAAAAATGTGAAGTATATGGTATTTATAAGCCAGCATTTCTTTTCCAGTTGACGGTAATGCATTTTAACTGCTTTAGTAGAGTTATGCACATATGTGCATTTAGTTTTTGAAAAATGTCTGTTTAAAAACATTTGAGGCAGTTTATTTTGGAGATTCAGTGCAACAAGAAATATATATATATATATATATATATATCTTAAAAAACTCGGAAATGTAAGGTAACCTTATACCTTATACTGGAAATATAAGGTAATTAGTATTCTTTCAATGTTCGTATTCATAATGATTATAAACTTCTAATTTACATTAATTAAGCAAATACAACGAAGACTATAAAATATTTAATAAAAAAAAATCATTTCTTTTCAAAGGATTGTTATTTATTATATATTTAGAAAAGTGTTTATATTAGAGTAATAGTATTTTTTTTTTGTCAAAATTCTTTTTATTTAAAAGTATATGAATAACGTTTTTTAAATTTTCGAAATTAACAATCAAAAAATTATGCGTTATTATTGTTTACTGGTGCGGAGTTTTTCGTGTCCTTGATCACTTACAATTTTTAACAATTTCACTGGAATGTAAAAACAAAAACAATTTCATCCGATGCTGCATTTCTGGTGATTATCTTTTCTACGATCTTAACAACAAACAAATAAAAAGATCACACGACCGCGATATTGTTTTTCCGTCTTTCTTTTTTTTTTCTTCTTTTTTAATCTCTTATTTTCTCTTAGAAACCGAAGAAAGAAAAAGAAAAAAAAAAATTAAAAAGTAAGAAAAAAAAAAAAAAAAAGAAAGAGACTGACCTCTCGAATCGATAAATTGTCTGCTACATCTCACCTTCCATTGCCACTACAGATTCTCCATCAGCAAGAGTTCGAAAAAAGAACACAAAATGGAACAAATAAAACAGAAAATAAGAACCAAAAGGGAACGAAATTTTCTGTTACGGTTGTGGTTACTGGAAGGGATGGGGGAGAGGGGGGCTTGAAATCGCGTGAGTAGCAAAAATTTGTTTAAAAACCAGAGGTAGCATCTTCTTCCAAGAAAGTGCTACCTTTCGCGCGTTTTTGCAGCAAACTTATGGAATACGCTATCCTCCAATCGTTTGCACCGCTGGAGGAAATATGCAAATGAATAACTACAGGGCAAGGGGGGGGAAGGGGAGCAGGACACTAGTTCCTCATTTTTTACAGCCCCCCCTTCCCTCATCTTTTCTTCACTTTTACTCATTTATAGTGAAATACTTTTCCGTTTTCAGTAGCAAAAAGAATAGGACAAGCAAAAAAAAAAAAAAAAAGGCAGTATCGATTTCTAGAGGAGACAGGAAATGTGGGGGGGGGGGAGGAGAAAAAAAAATTTATTGCTGAGAAATGTATATTTAAATGAAGACAGAAACGGAACTGGAGTGAATGCGAAAAATGTAAAGTATGTGGTATTTATAAGCCAGCATTTCTTTTTCAGTTGACGGTAATGCATTTTAACTGCTTTAGCAGAGTTATGGACACATGTGCAGTTTTTTGAAATACATGTCTGTTTATAAAACATTTTGGGTAATTTATTTCGGAGACTCAGTGCAACAAGAATATTATATATGTATATACCTTAAAAACGTCTAAAAAATCTCAGTTTATACTCGGAAATATATGATAATGGGTATTTTTATTACACGTAGTAAGCCGATGACTAATCAAATTAATTCACTGTATAAATTTATTAATTATGACGACATATTACAAACACGTAGAAGAAATTCGACCTGATGGTACCTTTTAAATGTGACATAAATGTAAGAAAAGTATAAGTAAAAAACAAATATATTATCCCATTATTTATTTATTTTTACTTATCCATTGAAACCTTGATTAAATTTAAAAAAAGAAAAAAAAGAAAAAAAAAAAAACACAAAACAATTTCATGTGATGCTGCATTTCTGGTGATTATCTTTTCTACGAGGTAACAACAGAACAAATAAAAAGATCACACGATTGCGGTATTGTTTTTCCTTCTTCTTCTTTTTTTTCTTCTTTTTTAATCTCTTATTTTTTCTCCGCCGGAAAAAAAAAAAGAAAGAAAAGAAAGAAAGAGACTGACCGCTCGAATCGATAAATTCGAGCGGTCACCTTCCATTGCCACTACAGATTCTTCATCAGCAAGAGTTCGAAAAAGAAAGAAATAAAAAGAATATAAAATGGAACAAATAAGAGAGAAAATAAGAACAAAAAGGGAACGAAATTTTTGTTTCGGTTGTGGTTACTGGAAGGGGTAGGGGGTGGAGGGGGTTGAAATCGCATGCGTAACAAAAATTTGTTAAAAACCAAGAGGTGGATCTTCTAAGAAAGCGCTACCTTTCGCGCGTTTTTGCTCGAAGAAATGGAATACGCTATCCACCAATCGTTTGCAGCGCTGGAGGAAATATGCAAATGAATAACTACAGGGCAAGGGGGTTTAGGAACTAGTTCCTCTTTTATCATCGCCCCCTCTCTTTCTTCTCTTTTACTCATTTATAGTGAAATAATTTTCCATTTTCAGTACTAAAAAGAAAAAAAAGTGGTATCGATTTCTAGGGAGACAGGAATGTGAGGGGGTAAGGGGAGGGGAAGCAAAAAAAATGTATTGCTGTGAAATGTATATTTAAATGAAGACAGAAACGGAACTGGAGTGAATGCGGAAAAATGTAAAGTGTATGGTATTTAGAATCCAGCATTTCTTTTCCAGTTGACGGTAATGTATTTTAACTGCTTTAGTTGAGTTATGGACACATGTGCATTTTTATTTTTTAAATAAGTGTCTGTTTAAAAACATTTTGGGAAATTTATTTTAAAGACTCAGTGCAACAAGAATATTAGATATATATACATACTTTAAAAAACGTCTAAAACTTCTCGGCTTATACTGGAAATATTAGGTAATTGGTATTTTTAAAATGTTTTTCGATGTTCATATTCATAATAATTATAAACTTCTAATTTACATTAATTAAGAAAATACAAATAAGACTATAAAATAGGTAATTAAAGAAATAAATCGTTTCTTTTTAAGGTATTGGTATTTATTATATATTTAGAAAAATGTTTATGTTAGAGCAATAGTAATTTATTTTTTTTTAATATTTTTGTCAAAAATCTTTTTATTTAAAAGTATATGAATGACATTTTTTAAATTTTCGAAATTATGGGTATTGTTTACTGGTGCGGGGGTTTTCGTGTCCTTGACCACTTTCAATTTTGAACAATTTCACTGGAATGTGTCATTTTCTTTTAAATTCTTCAGAAGCTTTTTTTATACATAATATTAATATTTATTTATATTTTCTTTCTTTGAAAAAGTAACTACGAATAAATTTTTCACAAAAAAATTGAATTTTTAAGCTGGTTAATAATCATATATTAAATTGAAAATAACAATTGTTGAAAATAATATTTTTAAATTACACAAAGTATCTAATTAATATTTAAATTTAATCGAAATAATTGTGTCATTATATTTTTTTATTTATTTTATGGGTAAATAATTTTATTATTTTTTAAAATAATTTTGGTACTTGTTTAATGGCTCAAAAGATTATAATTTCGTTTTTAAAATTTGTTTATGGTTCCTGCAAATTAAAAATTGTCCCTGGAGAACTTATACTTTGATAATCACAAAATTTTATAACCCTGTTCAATTAATTTTAGTTGGTTTTAATAGTTTCAGTTTGTTTAATTAATTCACGTAGTAAGCTGATTGCTAATCAAATTAAATGTGTAAATTTATTAGTTGTGACGACAAATTACATACACATAGGAAAATTTCACGTGATGGTACATTTTAAATCTGACATAAATGTCAGAAAAGTATTATTAAAAAAACAAACATATTATAGCATTATTAATTTATCTTTACGTATCCTTTGAAACATTGATTAAATTTAAAAAAGAAAAACACAAACAATTTCATCTGATGCTGCATTTCTGGTGATTATCTTTTCTACACAGATAACAACAGAACAAATAAAAAGATCACACGACTGCGGTATTATTGTTTTTCCATCCTTTTTTTCTTTTCTTTTCTTCTTCTTTTTTTAATCTCTTATTTATCTTAGAAACCGCCGAAAGAAAAGAAAGAAAAAAAGAAATGATAAAAGAAAAAAAAAAAAAGAAAGAGACTGACCGCTCGAATCGATAAATTGTCTGCTACATCTCACCTTCCATTGCCACTACAGATTCTTCATCAGCAAAAGTTCGAAAAAGAACATAAAATGGAACAAATAAAGAGAAAATAAGAACAAAAAGGGAACGAAATTTTCTGTTTCGGTTGTGGTTACTTGAGGATAGGGGGTGAGAGGGTGGAAGGATTGGAATCGCGTGCGTAGCAAAAATTTGTTAAAAACCAGAGGAGGAACTTCTGAGAAAGTGCTACCTTTCGCGCGTTTTTGCACAAAGAAACGGAATACGCTATCCTCCAATCGTTTTCAGCGCTGGTGGAAATATGCAAATGAATAACTACAGGGCAGTGGGGATGGGGGAGGGGGGGCAGAAACTAATTCCCTGTTTTTTATCCCACCCACCCCACCCTCCTTCTTTACTTCTCTTTTACTCATTTATAGTGAAATACTTTTGTTCTCAGTATTAAAAAGAATAGGACGCGCAACAAAAAAAAAAAAAGAAGTATCGATTTCTGAGAGAACTGGAATGTGTAGGGGTGGATGTGGGGGTGGAGGAAAAAAATGTATTGCTGTTAAATGTATATGTAAATGAAGACAGAAAAACTGGAGTAAATGAGGAAAAATGTAAAAGTATATGGTATTTATAAGCCAGCATTTCTTTTCCAGTTGACGGTAATGTATTTTAACTGCTTTAGTAGAGTTATGGACACATGTGCATTTATAACAAGTGTCTGTTTAAAAACATTTTGAAATTTATTTTGAAGACTCAGTGCGACAAGAATATTATAATTTTAATGTGCATAACAGCTATATAATATAAATATATATATATATATATATATAGATAGATAGATAGATAGATATAGATATAGATATAGATATATATATTTCCTTTTAAACTTTTCACTTTGGAATAAAATTTTATGAATTCATTATTTTATTTTCATTATTTAATTATTTGATTATTAGCGCTTGAAAGAAGTTTAAGTGTTGTTGTTGTGATTAATCCTCATTATCCGGTAACGCGGGACGGACACCACATGAGTAATATACTCCTGGATGGAGGGCAGGGGAGGGGAAGCAGCTTCTGTTGTGATGGAGCACCTGTAGGTAGAAGTCTGACTTGGTTCCGAGTCACTGTAGAAAAAGGCCAGCACTTCCGGGATGACTTTAATGGGAAACTACCCCCGCATTTGTGTGTCGTAGGGGGAAGAAAAGTCAAAAATCTCCCACTAGGTAACGGGGCAAGAGGTTGATCATCATAAACGCCATCGAATCTCCTCGTTTTGGAAAGTGTCTACAACAATGCCGGATGCCTAGGAATTATACCTCAACCCTATTGCTCACCAGCGGCTAACGTTACCATTGAGCCACGAGTGGTAAAAATAGGATATATCAGGCACAAATTTAAATAAATATTAATTATGAAAAGCTCGTGGAAGAAATTTTCAAAATTTAAAATCGTCAAGGATGCGAAAAATCGAAAGTGAATCAAGGGCACGAAAATTCCCGCTCTCCAAAACAATGATTTTAAGGATAAATCTCTATTATGGTTATAAATCTCACTTCTGACTGCATTTTTAAGTCATTTCGTACATAAATATCGCTCTCGTATTTCTTGATTTTTCTCCATTTAATATTATATATACATCTACGAATTTTATATTTGATTAAAACAGTCTTTTCACCTTTAACTATAATTGGAATTGAATGATATCAAAGATTTTTACCATGAATGTATTTCGACCACAACAGACTTTATTGACTGAAAGGTTTGAGTTAGAGATTCGCTGATCAAAGCCGGTCTAATTCCCTCGCTTTATGCAGCTGACGTGTTTGGTAAATCTGTATACTTAAATGTCTTCTAATTAAGTTCGAGCAGGAGGTACGAAGATGTTAAACAAGATTGATCATTCCAAATGGGAAACAAATGTAGCCACGTTCTCTGATGTCTTCTAACGTTATTTAATGGGGGTTTAGTTGGTAATTTTATTAGGAGAAAAAAATTACCTTTGGAATCTTGGAATTTTAAAAGTTTGTATACGATAACTATCAACTACATGAAATTATGAATATTTATTTTCCTCGACATAATGTTAATTCCTGGAAAGATTGTTGCTGTTTACGTTTTTCTGTTTGTTGCTGTGGTTCTAATGCAGTTGGCAATACAGACAGTTAATATTTATGCCACAAGCAAGGGCTGCGCAGCTGTTACTCATTTAGCACTACCAGGGCACGTGTAGCTTGAAGATATGCTACGGGCGCGTAGCATTTCAAGCTAATACGTGCAGGAGTAACACTACTACCTCCACAATGCTCTACGATCATATGAGGCCGAACCTACGGTTTAAAGTGGATTCGAACCACTACAAATATCCATGGCACCGCCTGGACTTGAACCCGAAACCTGTTGTACAGAGTGCCGCAGCCCTAGTCCCTCGCCCATCAGGTCCCCATTTTTCTGTTTGTAATATACTAAAAACTCTAAGCAAACGTACATGAAAAATTGTATTTAAAAATAATTCAATGCTTATTTTATTGATTCAAAAGCTGGATCAATAAAGAAAAAGAACAAATTGAAAAGAAAATGTAAGTACATTCAACTAAATATAAAAAAATAGTTTATAACAGTTGCATTTCATCTTATGAGATTAATTTAAATTGGCGATCCACTATATTTGTTTTTCATTGTTATGCTTTCTATTGTGAGATAGAAGTTACTTGAAAAAAGCTTCACAAAGAACCTATTTCAGTTAAATCTTTGTCATTTCGCTAGATAAAATATTTCTTAACATTTCACATGAAAGTAACCATAAATTACGACATACTGTGGTTTGTTACATTTATTGTACAAACCATTAATAATTCATGAGTCTTTGAAATCATGGCATACTAAGTTTTACAATACCGGTATTATACTTTGCATGAAATAGTTAGAAAAACTTTTCTATTGCTGCTTTTGTTTGGTCTTTGATAAAAAAAAGATCTCCATGACATAATGGTAGCTCGTGACTATTCCAAAGCTAGCAAATTATGTGTTTCACTTTTAACATTTTTGAAAAAGAAACATGGAGAATTTATTTTATCATATTTATAATTGAATAATGATTTTTTTTTAACCTATCATTATTTTTTTAAAAATCTTATCATTTTTTTTTAGCTTAATCATATAAAAATCATGAATTATGGGTTATTATATAATATTCAGATCAAAATAATTAATATTTATTGGACTTATTCTTTTAATAATTAAAATATTAGTTGCTCAACTGCTGAACTAGTCTTAAATTCATTAACTAATCAACTAACTATTTATTTAATACATAATTATCTTTTTTTTTTTGTTATATATTTGCTAATATATTGTATAATTTCCCAAAATAATGTTGAGAGAGACAATTTATTAGTCCATAATAGTTCTTATATGTCATATTGTTTGCTGTTTCTTTTCCTACTTGGTCCAACAGCAGCATCTAGATCATGTCCGTGAAACAGTAGTCAAGATAAAAGGTACAAAATGCAACTTCTTTCTGTTCTTGAACCTAGTGATTTGTCTAATTTTTCCCCACCAGATTATACCCTGCGCACAGGGTACTAATTTTAGTCGCTTTCTAAGACTGCAATGGATATCCGGATCCACACGGGGAGTTATATTTGGTGTTAGATTATATAAGATAAATCGGAATCTTTACACTGATTTTATTGTTTACCATCTACGGGAGTTACGCAGATTGAATTTGACATAGCTTCAAATCTAAAATTTCGAAAAAAAAGATTTTCCAGCTAATCATGCCTTTAATGAAATGCTGCGGTTGTCATAGTTTATTTCACTTGATAGCAAACAAATTCAAGTCCAATTTTTGTATATTTTAAAATTTTCAAAACCATAGAGTTTGAACTAAAATATTTAGATTTATAGTACAGCCTCAAATGTAAAAAATATTGTGAGAAATAATGTTGACTGAAATTAATACTCAAGAGTTTAATTATTTGACCATTATGAATATCAAATGGCTTTTTCAATATTATCTTTTAAGGCAGTTTTGATCTTTTCTGTCACTCATTTCAGACAAAGCAAAATTGCGCACCTCGCAATCATAGCAATTATGACAATGGCTATAATAATAAATCTCATCAGATTAATATTCCTACTTTGATCTGTGTAATTTTTGTAACAATATTTAATCAACTCATATTCTTTAAATTAATTCAACACACCATTTAATTAATAAATAGTTGAGCCAACATACACCGTACAAAAGTAACTTTAAACATAGAAACTGAAACTACAAGGTCCATGGTATTAAAACGACACGAACAGACAATGGACCATGAATCAATACTTCAAGTCCCCTTTTACGACCATCCATCCAAAGACCTTAGAACCATTTTACAACATTTTATCACCTGTGAGCGGCTTTAAAATTCACACTGTACCACCTCTTAAAATCTCCATCAATAGATCACCTGATTTAGCAAACCGGACATCCCCCCGTCCTTTTCCCAGTACCTTCTCAGCCCTACAAGGATGGAGCGACCGAACCGGAAATCTTTTGGTTGCGAAGAGGCTTTGATACCCCCCTCCTCTTCATCCACTTGCATAATCTTCTGCTGGTACCAACTTACCGTTATCTCATCCACCAAATGGTCGACCCCTTTAACACTCCGATGTTATTACGCCTTAAATTAACGATTCATGTCCACAACTACAGTGCACTAAACAATACCAGCACAAAGGCATATCCTGCGTTGACCACTGACAGTTATTTCGGGTGAAACATATCCGGCCTTCCCATAATTAATTTCCTATAAGGTCCGGAGAGAGGGAGGTTGTCCGTCCCCTTGTCTCACCCCTTCCCCCAGGGGTTTTCGTGTTCGGTAATCGCCCTATGGGAATAATTGCTTCAGATATGGAAAGGGGTATGGCTGTGGTTGGCTCTAGTGTCTTTATGTTATGTTAATGCGGTTAGTTCTGAGTTTCTCTGTGACTAGGAATGTTGCAAATGTGCCATTTTAGAGATTGCTTCGGTAGGTAGTGGAATAAATTTCTTGACAAAGGAATGTCTTCCAGAGAGTTTCGTAAACACTGCATTCGTAATGCAAATGTTTTGGCCTAAATATTTGGATAAATCTTGGACATATCATATTAACCATTTTGGTGTATGAAATTTCATACGGTGAAATGATTTCTTGAAAGTGTTTTAGAGGTTGGTATGAATTTCATACATGATTCTCGATTAATAATATATATACATATAAGTTATAATAACTGTTATAACTTATATGTAAGATTTAAAGCGGAAAAGAAATAGATTAAGATAAGATAAATAATCACTTACTTTCGGAAAAAATATTCTGTTAATCATATCTCAGTTTAATATATAAATGATAAATTGATAATTTATTCAAGAAATTAAAATTAACATTGTGTTGACAGTAAAAATATTTGCAAAAATTATAACAAAACATTTTCATAATAAATACTTAATTAATTATTTATTTATATCTAATTCATAACATAATAAATAACACATAATATAATAAACTACCTGAAAACATTGTTTGTAAACTATTTTGAAGGATTTACAAAAAATCTATCTTTTTTTTAGCATTAGTTGATTAATAATATATTAGACTTAAACAATCATTATTTGTATTTAAATGTATATAACATTATATAATACTAGCTTTGCTGAGCGTAATTTTACACTATACAATAATTTATACTTGCAAACTGTCTAGACGTTATTAATTCTTGATTACAAGGTTTGGTTAGCTCAACGATATCACGGTATGAATTTAGTAATTATTAAATTCATGGATTTTCTGTCCAAGATTATACAGAAATGTATAGTTTGTGCATTCAAAATAGCATATTTGAATGGATTAGAGATAATATTTTTATTTATATAAAACTGAAGACAAAATATATTCTTCAAAGAATTTTGTTTTCATTGTATTTTCCTGTAATACTTGGCGCCATTTGGTGGTAGCGTTTCATTTTTTCTGAATTAGGTGAGTTTGATTAATGATAAACACATATAAATTTAAAGATATTAATATCATTAAACATCTATTCATCACAATTAAATAAATATTCATAATTATGTGAATGTAAGCAAAATTATCTCTTTTATATAATGAATATTTTAGAAGTATCTAATTTTAGTGCATATTTTATTCATAATTTATTTATTGTTCAATAAGTATACATTTTTTTACATTAATAGTGCAGTTAAATATAACTGAATTTAGCTTCTGTTTCAGTTTATAGTGAAATAATAAATGATGTGATTACACTATTTAACACTCGATTACTGATAAGAAAAATTTATGCATTGTCATCGTATCCGTGAGATTCATGATATAAAAACTATGAAATAGCAATTTTTACACTACTATTGCAAGAAAATCGGGATAGAATAACTAGAAATAATATTCCAAGGCAATTGGTGTTAGTGAAAAATTAAATTAAAAATGGAAGAATATGAATGGAAAAATAACTACATAAATACTGTCATTGTATCTCAGACATTCATCCGCAGTATTGTTCAAAAACAAAAGGAAAAACTAGTGGTGGCTACATTATCTAAAACAATAATTAGAATAAAACCCGACAAATAGAGATACAAAACAAAAATTCAGATTGATCAGAAATACTTACGAATCTGCTGTCATAATATTTGACAGAGATAAAAGTTGTGGAGATATCAATGGCCTTATAACTTTATAAGAAAAAAAAAACTAAATTAACGTCTGGTACTTTTCCTACTAGGAAGATAGGAGAAGGAAGCCGTCTTCCCCACTACATATGACCTTGCAGTCATCAAAAAACATTGTCGTGTAACTCAGGGATACAACGTCAGTAATCGAGGGTTAAAACAAACTTTGCCAAATTTGAATTATTTGCTTCAAACTAATCACATTCCAATCAGATGTAGCTTTTTTATTGTGTTATGAACCTCCTCAAGAAATTAAAGTCATTATTTTTAAACGTGGGCACTTTGACTTGAAGACATTTGAAGGTGGAAGTGAACAGCACAATAGCTGCCAATATAGTAGCACAGTAGTGGCAATGATTATTGTTATCTAAATTTTACTGCTGCTGTTCAAAACAAACATTCTAATAAGTGGTCTCTAGGGACTCACAATTTTCTCACTTCTTATTTAAATTTAGCGAAAGGTGTTTCGGGACTATAGATTTAGCATGTCTATTATTATCACAGGCATAAGAAAATTGAATTCAGCATCACAACTTATGTTTCGAACCGAGATCCTCTGGTTTTGCAAGCCAATAGCGCTATCTCACATTTTTGTGGTACGTCTGTGGGCTTCGTGTTCTTCGTGTTGACAGCCGGACTATCGAAGTGAGGTGCTTTGCACTCGTTGTCACAAATCTCAATCAATTTCCGCGTTTCTAAAAGTAATCGCTGCAAATAAACACCTACGAATTCAAACCTGAACCCTCCTACACATTAACTGCGTACACTCACTGAGCAATAAGCCAGATCCACTTAGGTAATGTCATTAAAAACTCGTTGTTGTCATGGATCTAGGCAGCAGGTGTTTCTTTCCAAACTCCCCACAAGATTTTTAATATCAGTTAACACGGCGTCAGTGAACCATCGTCATCAGAATTCTTCATAAGGAGTTAGTTTCACGTTTAAAAACATGTTTCATGTTAAAATGTTATTCTTATGCCAGATACTTTGCCTTCAAGGTTATTCGTCTTCGGATAAATGTAGCAAATTCAGAATTATCCCAAATGCGCTACGGTGAGAATAATTATTAAGTATTGTATAATTGGAGATTAATTATTAATTATTGTAAAATTGATGATTAATTATTAATTGTGTTAATTTACTAATTATTAAAATTTTGAATTTACTTTCAAAGATTATGCAGGAACATATAGTTTCTACATGCAAAATAACATACTTGAAATTACATTGCAGAAAAGGACCTTGCACCCTCATTTTGCTGTCGTAATTTGGAACGAAGATTTCTAGGGATGGCATATGACAGTTTCGCACCATTCAAAAATTTTTCTCGCCTGTCAAAACGAGAAGCTTATTGTCACTATTGAAGCTTATTGTCGCAATCGTCATCGAGACTCTGTTTTTAAAAGCAATGACTGCAATGGCCATAGCCAGCCCATTAATGCCTACTCCTTTCACATGTACAATAAATTTTCACTATTATACTTGTATTCAATTTAAAATAAATGCTATTGCGTTTAGAGATATTTATTTTAATCCAGACATTTACAGCCTTTCCAACTGAATGCAGCTCTTTTCCATGTTATATATCGCACCAAAAAAGCTAAATTCAAATGTAATGAATATAAAAACCTCACACGGGAGATCTATATATCATGAATAAAACGGCAGGAAAAAAAAAAAGAAAAAGAAAAAAAAACACAAAAACTCAATCCTCTAAAACCTGCTCCCACCCTATTTGCTTTACAGTTACCTAGTGGAAAAAGCAGCAAGCATCGTCTATAAAATTCTGTTCAGATCCTCGCTATTTCAAACTCTGATATCGGCCTTCTAGAGAGGCAAACAATTTTCAATCAACCCACGTTCGCCCAGATTATTATTTAAATGGTCAATTTTTCTCTAAGGCTGCTCCAGTCAGACAAAAAAAAGAGGTTAAAAACTCCCAGCAACTAGAAAATTCCATTTTGAAATTGATTTTAGGGCCACACTTCTCTAAAAGCAATAAGAGTTCGGGGGGGAGGGGAGTGAATTTTGGGGGCAGGAAGGGGGGTGGGGCAGGGATTCGGGATAGAACCTAGTTCGAGTTATCCACAGGATTAATGGTTTTGGGTATTTTTACTCCCCGATTTTGCAGGGGTAAAATTAACTGACGACCGTTACTCGCGTTTTCCCTTTCTGATTTTTGACTTCTTTTTGTTTTCGGGAACCTCTCCCGGAAAAATATCTTTCCGGAAAGTCGGGGGAAAATGTTGCTAAATTTATCCCCTTTTCCTCCTGTTTTATGGACGATCTGTGAATAAAATAAAGTTGTAACCGAAGTTCGGTACAGTCGAGGACATCCAGTTTTTAAACTTGAGTAACCATCGTAAAAGTTACATTTAATAGTAGTAATAATGACAAAAAATGGTTAGATATAAAAAATTTAGTTACGAAAATTTAAAAATCAAAAATATCATTTATTTATACTGTAAAATAACTTCATCTTTCTTATTAGGGAAATGAATTCCTCGCCTTCTCCCAATTATTTTGACACTTAATATATAACCCCTTAATTTTTACTCTTCATGTTTGGTTCATGGACTTGCTTAATTTATTGATCATTTGATATATATAGCTTGAAAGCATCGATTTGAAATCGATTATCATTTGATATATTAGAAAAGCATCGATTTGAAATTGATTATCATTTGAAGGCATCGATTCAAAATATGAATGCATTTCAACTTACAAGGTTCATTTCTTAAGGATCTTTCCAAAATTGATATCATATCAAAGAATATTTATCTACATAATTGATGTTCCCATCATGAAAGCAATTATGTTTGTTGATGTTCCCATCATGAAATCAATTATGTTGGTTCATGTTTCCATCATGAAAGCAATTATGTTCGTTGAAGTTCTCATCATGAAATCAATTATGTTCATTGATGTTCTCATCATGAAATAAATTATGTTCATTGAAGTTCTCATAAATCAATCAATTGTGATCGTTGATGTTCTCATCATGAAATCAATTATGCAGATAAATGTTCATTGATATGATAACAATTTTAGAAACACATCTTTAAGAACTGAACCTGGAAAGTTGAAAAACATTCATATTTTGAATCGATATTTATATGCCATATGGAATATCTTTTTGGACAATAGATTATGTAGCATATACTTATCCAGCATAAGCTATAGAATTGTCGATGTTTTTAATTTCGAACTTTTCATTCTTTTAAAATATGATAATTAAGCATTTTTGTATAAAAGTCATATAAATGTTTTTATCTCTCATCATCATATAAATATGATTCTACATTTATGATTCCAGTAATGATTGAACCCTTGTTATTGCAAAGCGTTTTTTTTCATTGTGGAATTGGAAGTAAAATAATTTGAATTTGTGCTTAACTAATTTATTCTTTTTCTTAAAATTTCCTTTTTTTTTTTTTTTTTTTTTCATTTAAAATAAATCTTAAAAATGAAGATTTTCTCATTAAATTTGAAAGAAAATTTCAAGTTCTCACTGTAATATATAATTCAATTATCCAATTTATTACTCCAATTCATTTATAGTAAATAAAAAATTCAATTCATACATTATACACAGAGATAATTACTTTCACTTCGTATTTTAATTATAACAACGTATTTTAAATTATATTTTGCTGTTATATGGAATACATTAACATTCAAAATAATAAATTATCAGAAATTATAATGACTCAATTAGCATAACTAATCTCCTTACTAAGAATTCTGTACATACGACAATTAAAATACTTCTGCACTTAGTTAAACACGAGTTTAACGACGCAAAAGTCAGTTTTAACGACTACGTGTCAAACACATGGCATTTTCCACCATTTTGACCCAGAACAAACTATTACTGCTTCGCAGGATACGAAAATGCATTCCATGGATATACAAAAATGACTCGGAAAGCATTTCTCAACGCCTCCAAATGCACAAACAGACAGACAGATGCAGAGTTTCGTTATTTTTAGGGCGAGGCATTAACACTTCCTATGGATAGACAGTTGTTCCCTCCAGTTGATCTGGTCCCGCCATTATTCTATACAAAATGGCCGCCGTTAAAATTGCTTCCCCTGTCGCCATTGTTAAAGGACTGAGTAATTGCGGCGTACTAATGGGTGAAAATTGGCGCACAAACTTTAATGATAACAAAGCGGACGAATGCGCGGAAACGTTGTAAGGCAATTTCGGAGCTCAACTAATTCCAACAAAGAGAGAAGAATTAGCGACTGCAGTGGATTTTGCACCAGAGGGATTCATCACGGAGGAAAGACCCTTGTTGTTTTGGTTCGATTCCCTATAGTCCAGGTTGTGTTAAGGAAAAGGGAGAAATTCCAAATTGGTACGTGGGGCCGGTATTATGTCTTGGTGGAAATCAATAGAATGTAGGCGAAAAAAAAGGAAGAATTATTTAAGGCATCTACTGATAGGGAAAAAATGCATGTGCCTCTATTTCTTTTTTTGTTAGAAGTTAAAATATTTTTTTAATCTAAAAAGGATCTCAGCCCTAATTAACTGGATTATCTGGTTGTCTTTCAACGAACTTGTTCAGTGAATAGTGCTAATACTACAGTTGTAAAATAAGGAAATTAAACGTACTTGTTTCCCTCATTATGGCCTCTAGTTTTCATCTAATCACATGTCTCAGGGAAAGTTTCTTTAAAAAATTTTTAAATAAGATACTCAATTCTACTAGACTATTCACTGAGCATCTTAATTTTTGTTTACTCACCTACTTTAGTGAATGATGCTACTATTAAATACTAAAATAGAGGACTAAATGCAGCTTATTTTTCTCAATGAACCTCCTGATTTTCTTTTTACCACCTTCTTCAGTGAATGGTGCTAATATTGAAATTCTAAAGTAGGGGACCCAACCCTACTGCCTTATTCATTGAACATCCTGACTTTCATTAATCTCTTGCTTTAGTGAATAACGTTAATATAAAATTCTAAAATGGGGCTTTCAATTCTGCAGGCTTCTTCAAAGGGGCCTTTTGCTTTTCTTTTACTCACCTACTTTAGTGAATGATACTAATATTAACATTTTTAAAGGAGCTCAACCCTAATTGTTTTTCCTCAATGTACCCTCCTGGTTTACTTTTCACCAACTTCTTCAGTGAATGATGCTAATATTAAAGTTCTAAAATAGGAGACCCAACCATACTGGGATATTCAGTGAATATCCTTTACATTAATATCCTACTTTAGTGAATAACGTTAATATTAAAATTATAAAATGAGGTGTTAAATCCAACTAGTTCTCAATAAACCTTCTGCGATTCTTTTACTCATATGTTTTAGTGAAGAATACTAATACTAAAATATAGTACTAATACTAAAATATAGGATGATATTAATACTGAAGTTCTAAAATGGGGGACACAACACTACTGCCATATCCATTTAACATTCTGATTTTTATTGATCTCTTTCTTTAGTGAATAAGCTAATACTAAAATTCTAAAGTAGGGCGTTCAATCCCTGCTGGCTTTTTCTCAATGAACCTACTGCTTTTTTTACTCACCTTCTTTAGTGAACGGTGCTAATACTAAAATAGAGTGCTCAGTCCTACTTGTTTTTCCTCAATGAACCTCTTGGTTTTCTTTTAACCACCTTCTTCAGTGAATGATGTTAATATTAAAGTTCTAATGCACGGGTCCCTACTATATTGCCAAATTCACTGAATATCCTAATTTCTCATTTACCTCCTACTTTAATGAATAATGCTAATATTAAAATTATAAAATAAGGTGTTCAATCCTACTGGCTTCTTCTCAATGAACCTTAGGCGTTTCCTTTACTCAGCTGTTTTAGTGAAGGATACTAATATTAAAATACTAAAAATATAGGGCTCCATCCTTCTTGTTTTCCAATTGAACCTTCTGGTTCCTTAACCACCTTCTTCAGTGAATGATGCTAATATTGAAGTTCTGAAATGGGGGGTCCAACCCTACTGCCATATTCACTCAACATTCTGATTATCATTAATCTTCTGCTTTAGTGAAAAAAGTTATACTAAAATTCTAAAATAAGGTGCTCTACCCTGCTGTCTTCTCCACAGTGAACCTTCTGCTTTTCGCTTACTTCTTTAATGAACGATGCTAATAATAAAATTCTAAAATATGGAGCTAAATCCTACTTGTTTTCACAATGAAACTTCTAGTTTTTTACTGAATCACTTGTTTCAGTGAATGCTACTGATACTACAGTTATTGATTTGGGGGGGGGCGTCAACCTTATTTGCTTCTCTCACTGAAGCTCTTGTTTTCTTTTAATTACCTGCTTCAGTGAATTATGCTAATGCTAACGTTTCAAAGTGGGGTGGACTCAACGTTATTTTTCTTCAATCACTGAACCTCCTGGTTTTAATTCAATTTTCTTCATTGAAAGGTGGGTTGCTTAGTCTCCAGTTGGCTAACGTTCTGGCATAAGGTACCATATGCTTTAGGGTCGAATTGGATGTTTGTGAGTGATTCGAATCCACATTAGCCAGTAGGCGTCGGTCTAGTTAGCTCAAAGTTAGCCAAAACAAGTAATATAAAAAAAAAAATATTTTGAAGTCATTTCCTACTTTTTCACTCTATTGCAGAAAGTCCTTTATAAATAATTTTCATTCATTTTTTAAGTTTATCTGGAGCCATCTATTGGTAGATATATGCAACTTAAATCTAAAAAAAAAAAAAAACTAAAATTAATGAATTAAATTTAATTACTGAATTAATATTTGAAAAAACTGTATTAACATTAAGAGTCATCTACTAGAAGTTCAAAAATATGTATTTAAACTTGAGTGTATGAATTAAAAGCATTTTATGAACGATTGAAAATTTGAACAATATACATATAGGGAGAGTGTGAGCTGATAGAAGGAATTGAAAAAAAGACCATAGAGCGACAAACCAAACCAATCATTAAATGGTGCTAATACTAAAATACAATGAATGATAGTAACGATTGATGCTCTATTTAGAAAGAAAAGTCTCGTATTTCTTCAAAGCTCGTATTTTTCCGTTTCATGTTTTACGATACGATTTTTCTGTTTGTAATTGAGAGTTAATATCGGAATTCATTTAAAAGTATAATTAATTGGTTAAATTTATTTTTCTTAATTTTTATTTTTTTTTTTAAATTTATTTATTTTATTTTTCCAGCTAAAAACTTTTAGGTTTCAATCCATGATTACAACATAAATACCTCCAGCATCAAACGTTGAACTAATTTGCCTTTAAAAATGCTGGAATAATATTTTGTATTATAAAAAATATTTTAACAATATTATGCATAATATAAATTTCTGCCATAAATTTAATATTCTTATAACTAGAAAGTATTAGTGTAACCATCTTGTTTTTTCCGTTTTACTACTGTACAATACAAATTTTTCCATCTGATTACAAATTATTCTTTTATCTTTTAAATGCTTAGTTTGAAAATTCTTTTAAAATTCAACATTAATTCATATAATTTTTTTTTTATTTTCATTAAATTATTTCAGATTTATACACGTGGTTTCAAAATTTATAGTTGATTAAAATAATTAATAATTAATTTAATCTATCTTCAAATATTTAATCAATTTTTTAAATGCTAGAATATTTTTAGTCGTGTATAAATTAGTCAAAATTTTTAAATGCTTACTAAAATTTTTATGTATTTACAAAAGTTTTTCTTCACATTTTGTATTTTTTTATATAATAAAATTTCACACTTAAACATTATTTTTTTTTATCTTAAAAGATTTAAATACAAATCCAATGTGTTTTTAATCTAATAAAATTTGATATGGTACAAAAATGTTTATTGCATCAAAAATATTTTAATTACCTCATATAGTTTATTATTTAATACTTAAAATAAGATTTCCTTCATAATATGCGAACTATTCATAGTGATGAACTACTTATTATGATAAAAAAATAACTTTAACATTCTTAAAAAGCAAGTCATTAAACACACCTTAAACCCTTTAAAGGGATAGTGACTTTTATAGCACTTTATATGCAAAGCTCTAAATTTCATTTTGTATAGAGCAAGCTTTAAAATGCCTCATAATCCGCATATTTTTAAATAGGGGCATAATGCAAACATAATGTTTTCGAAATAATGCACGCATACTTTTTTCAAAATGGTTTCCTTATAATTCACCTGTAATGCGGTGTACCAGACATTATCATTCATAATCCTGTCAAATAAAACTTTTTCAATCACTGTAGATTTAGGTAATCCATGTTATTATATTATACCAAGCCTATTTTCTTTGGAAAAGAAAATTTACAAAAAGAAAAACTTCATTATTTCTTTTAAATTAAATATATTGTTATTTAACAAATAATAAAAATGATAGTAAAAATATTTTTAAATTGATATTTTAAAGTCAATGCAACTTTTTCTAGACATATTATTTTTTTAAATCATTATCGTAAATGAATTATATGCAATTTTGTTGTCTATATATATATATAATTCAATTGTATTGTTTAATATTTACATTTTTAATATTTAAAGGCTATATTTTAATGTTTTAATATTCTAAATATTTCTGTTAGTAATTATTTTTAAATATTTCTGTAAAACATCATCTGTTTGTAAGTTTTTTTCTTAATATTTAATAAAGGTAAAAAAAAATACCTAAAAAGTTTCGAAGAAAACACCTGGATTTTGTGACATTCTTCGGTTTTGGAATTTACAAAAAAGGTCCAGTCTAATTTTAATTCATAACTGACAAAAACTGTAAAAAGATTAAAAATTAATGATTTAATTATTACAAATATATTTGACATTTTGCGAAAAAGTTAATAACTATTAAAAATATATTTTCAATAAATAAAATATAAATAACTGCCAGTTTGGCTTTATAAAAATCATCAGATTTATTTTTATGTTTAAATCTTTAAAAACAATTTTAACCAGTTAAAGAGGCCTGAACTTGATATATTCTTTCACGCACTTGATCTTAAAGACTTGAGTTTAATTTACTTAGTTATTCCTCGGCAAGAATTCTTTCGTTTTCTCTTCTCATAGGAAATGGCCTGCCCATCAAAGGGTCGACGCGATATGGATGGTCTACAGAGAAAATAAATTCTCTAGCTAAGAGTTCGTTTCTGCATTCGTTTTCCTTTTCACTTCTCAATATCGAAATAATTATGATTTCTTAGATGCTTTTCTCTAAGTTTAACAATTAAAATAATTGTTTTTTGTACATTACAAATTCTAGCTTTTGTGAAACTCCAAGAAATACTTCATTTGAGTGAGGTAGAATATTACAAACCCAAATCACATCTGATACTTTAAAGATTACACTGGAATTTTGATATCAATCCTGTTTACACTAGAGTGATCATTGAAAGAGAATATTATGAAAACATCATGATTGCTAAATTGATTACAAATATAACATTTAGAAGTATTAGAATAATGTGTGTGGGTCACAAAAATATAAAATACAAAAACTACATGTTTTTAAAATCCCATAACTTATTACTTTACTAGCATTTTCACTATATTAAAAAGATGTTTCCAGTGCATTGTAATCTTTCTTTGCCACCCACTGCCTTAAGCCATTGTAAGGCAGAGAGCGAAACACTACAACAGAAGGGAAACACTTTGATTTGATCGAGGCCGGCAGCGAATACGGAACCACTGGATGGGACGGAATTATTCATGGATGCTCGTCTCTCCACTTGCAATATTGAAAGGATGAAGTTCTTCCCTCAAGTCTTCGATAAACAATCCTGTTCGGAAATTTTCACTCTCCGCGACGCGCTCCTGCGGTGACAGAAAGACCAAGACAAAGATTTACACTTATTGACATTCCGCGAAGAGACGACCATTCAAATGTTCTATTTTATTCGTCACTCTATTTGTTGAAGCATTGAAAACGACGTTCGCAGAAGTTTTCGATCGTCTTGGAATTCGTAATTGATGTGATTAAGTTTTCTTTATTTCTTAAATATATTTTTAACAGTTGAGTATAATAGCCGTATGTTATAAAGTTTAATATGGGTTTTTATATTTCATGTATAATAAATCCCTTTATGTGTATATAGTAAGAGATTTGTATTTTGTGTGCATTTCCTAAAATTTAAAAACTATAACATTTAGTAGTTTTTTATTTTCTTTGAATATGTTATATTTTAATCCGGTGAGCAGCTCAAATTCATGAAAAAACTTCAGTTATTTTTCAATGAAATAAAATAGCTTTAAGAGTGAAATTATTAAGTAACAATATAATTTTACAGATGTTACATAATAATAATAGTATAATTACTAGTATAACCATGCTTCATCCTACACATTGGTAAGAACTCCCATCCATTACTTTCAAAGAAGAAATGGTCAATCGCCCTCGAGATTCTCACTTGAGAGGAAGTACAGCTCAACTCGAGCGCTAACCTGAGAGAAAAGTTTAGTTTATAATCTGTCATCCCAAGTGGAAATATACTTAACGCAACCCTTAATGTGCTTGCAGATTCTTGCCAGGAGAGGAAGTATATTTCGCCCACACTGAGCGTGATCGAGTATCGGGTTTTCGGCTTAGAAATGAAGTCCTTCCACGAATCTATAATTTCTGTCTTTAAATGTGTTAAATAGTGTATGTCTCTAATTGAATGTGTGTGGTATTTGTGCGGGTATAAAAAAGCTGTGAGTTCTCAAACCTGGACCTCAAGTATCAACCCTGCCACACCCAGTTACAATCTGGTTGTCCAACCTGCACACTACACTAAGTAATTAATTTTTAGGGTTGCGTTATACTATATCAATGTATATTTATAACAAAATACTTAAATGAATGTTTTATAATGATTCATATTTAAAACAGCATTACTAACTGCTTATAAGAAATCGGAAATATTAATTTGCATGTTGATTTTTTTTTTTTCTAATGGACTTCTGGCTTACGAAAATAAATAATAAAGTGAATGAAAAAGAAATAACTAAAATAAAATAAATTATAAAAGTAATATAAAAAAAATTAAAAGGAAAGAATAATAAATGCAATAATTTTAAAGAAAAAAATTACACTGCTATATTACAGAAGTTCAAAATTTAACGACAACTGAAATAAAAAGTTTTTTTTTTTTTGTAATAGCAAAATTTTCTTTTAGCCTATTGCTATTGGATCACTGAAGAGCAATAGACCAATGTTTCTTTAGAAATTGAAGATTTTCCGTAATAATACTTTTAATATTTTCAATATGAGTAAGTTTAAAATTGGTACGTACCACATTTTGATCAGATTAAATTGAAGGATTTGGTATAGAACCTGTAAAAGCAATCACCAAAATTACCTTCACATGAACGTTAGTAATAAATGGGAAAAAGAGTATATCTCATCTTTAAAAACAAGCCACTTAAGGAAATGTTTTTCTTCTCCGTAAAAAAAATTGAATTGTTAAACCTACCATGATATAGAACGGCTTTTTCTTAATGATAAAGATAATGATAATTAATTTGGTGATTTTTGTCCCGCATGGTTTCGGTCCCGCATAGTTCAAAAATAATAGTAATTCGCAATAAATTGGAACGATTTTCAATAAGAAATAGTTCCCTCGAGTCTCTCCTCAAAAGATTTTATTTATTTATTTTTACTTTATTTTTTCTTTTTTATTACTCAAGGAAAATTTTCTTTTGATGGTTATAATTACAAAATAAGAGCGATTTTTAAGTTGAATTTCATTGATATATATTACTTTAACATTCTTTCATGGAATAATAAATTGTTTTTCTTAATTTGGGACCTGATGGGCAGGTGTCTAGAACTTTGGCGCTCGGTACCACAGGTTCGGTTCGAGTTCCTCGGTTTCGGGTTCGAGTTCCGGTGGTGTTATGGATGTGTCTAGTGGTTCAGAATCCACTTTAAACCGTAGGTCCCTGTCTAATATGACTGTAGGTCGTTGGGTATTGGGCTGACAACCCCCACACGTAAAAAGAAAAATCATCTCCTGTCTAGAAATCTGCCAGTAGTCAGACGGCCTTTTCCCACAATGGGGCTGCTGTGCCGATGATGAGGATTTTTTTAATTTAATAAGCTTTTTATTTTAGTATTGATTTCGTTACATTCTTATTACTACTTCATGAGGTTTGAAGAAAACCAAATTATACAAATTGTATACAGTATTGCTCAGTATATGCAAATACTGAAAATTGCAATTTCGAGCAGTTTTTTTTCTCAAGACGGCTGCAATTCATTTTTTATTATTTTAATAAACGCCAGCTAGTTAAATTTCTACGAACTTTGTAATCTATTAAAATTCACCCGAGTGATTTAATCATTAAGTTAAGAAAAATTTATTTTTGTTAAAACATTTATACTTAATGCACTTTTATTTCAACGTTATTTCTGTCGTAACTTTAGTTTTTTTTTCTGCATAAATATATTATTATGTTTCGTTATTTCTTTAGTCTTGATTTTTATGATAGTAGGTATTTTGTTCGTTTACCTTTGTTTATTACGTACTTTTTTTTATTTTGTTGTTTTATTACTTTACCTTTGTTTAGTTTTAAAATAAATTAAAAAGTACGTCCTATCACTCACATAAAATAAATGAACTACCAGTTTATTTAAAAAAATTCATACTGACAGAAAACCAAATTTCATATCAACATTTAAATGTTCATGCACAGATATCACTTCCATAAATCAAAAACTATACTAAATATAGTTCCTCTAATCTAAAATTTTCGATACAAAATTCACAATGCAGACATTTTTGTCTCTGAAACAATCGTCTGGAAGGCAAATTCCTAGAAACAATATATAAAATTTTTATATCTATACCAACGGATATATATTAACTAGAGGAGAGGCGTGTATGGAACAAATTTCGAACTTCGGCATAGTTCAGAGAGCAAAAGAATGTTATTACTTTTTCCTTCCTTTCGTGAAATCTTCCAATATATCCTCCACACAAAAAAATTCCATAAAAGTCCAAAGGTCCCTGAGCCTCCCATCGACCCGGCCCCTCGTTAAGGGGGTCCGCTGGAGGGTGTGTCGTTCGATTCTGGAACAATCACTCTCCATCTCTGCACCACCCCCACACCCTGGGTGTCGGAAATCAATAACACCGACAAAAAGAGACGATATCAATGACATCGATATTGGATTGGGACCTTCCTGTTCTTTTGGGCTGAAGGTTATGAGAAAATAATACGTTTCATTTCAGAATTGTTTGACCCACCCCCAAAGACCCCTTAACAGGGTACGCCTATGGGGTGAGTCAGCCCCCTGCGAAAATATTCCAAAGGGGATAGTAGGGTCTTCATTAAATATAGATCAAGTGCTTGAATCACTGGATGGTATATAACATCTGGTTGCTAAATATTGTATATATTAACTCATATATATTCTGAGATATGAAATTTCATATAGAAAATATGGAAAAAAGACCAAGACATCTGCATGATTGAATATATACGGTTTTCTGGAAGGTTTGCTTTGTCTCTATGGCTGAATGAAGTATCATGTAGACTTTATGAGAAAAGTTTTAAAAAACTTTATTTAAAATCTTTATGCAAAAGCAAAGAGATACAAATCAAGTATTAGATCAGGATTAGGACTGGAACTTCCCTGTTCTTTGGGCCGAAGGTTATGATAAAATAATACGTTTCATTTCAGAATTGTTTGCCCCTTCCCCCCCCCCAAAGGCCCCTTAACAGGGTATACCTCTGGGGTGAGTCAGCCCCCTGCGAAAATATTCCAAAGGGGATAGTAGGGTCTTCATTAAATATAGATCAAGTGTCTGAAGGACTGGGTGGTATATAACATCTGGTTCCATATGTTGCTAAATATTGTATATATTAACCAATATATATTCTGAAATACATATGAAATTTTGTATGGGGATATGGAAAAATGACACGACATCTGCATGATTGAATATATATGATTTTCTGGAAGGTTTGCTTTGTCTCTATGACTGAATGAAGTATCATGTAGACTTTATGAGAAAATTTATAAAACATTTATTTAAGACGTGTTTTTATGCACGTAAGAGCAAAAAGATACAAATCAAGTATTAGATGATAGAGAAGGTAAATGGTATATACTAAATATTAAGAGCAATGACGTGGATTTTCAAACACAGTTAATTAAAAATTGAAATTTGACAAAAGTAAAAAAAAAATTGCATACCATTAAAAAAAAACAGTTTTTTTCCCTTTTGTTAGTATAATTATTAATACCATTACAATAGATAAACAAATCCAATATGTACTTAGAGCAATTAAATTGGAATTAATCTTAAATTATGTATATATATATATATATAATTTATATATATAATTTAAGATTAATTCAAAGAACTGAAAAAAAAAAATAACAAAACGGAAAACAAAAAATAGTTCGTTTTTTTAATGATGTATAATTTTATTTTTATTTTTTTACATTTCAGTTTTTATTGATTGTTTTTGAATTATTTTTTATTGATTTGTTTGACATATCTTCGCATATAATATTTAGTCCTGATGGCCGAGCGTCTAAAGGACCCACAGAATTCAAAATCCACTTATAATAGGTTTAAACTGGTCTAATACGACTACAGAGCGTTGGGAGTAGGAATTGTTTACGCCTACAGGAATTGTTCCTAAGCCTACAGAAATTGTCCATTGTAATTATACAGGAATTTCTACAGGAATTGTCCATTTTTACTATCGTGTAAAAATAGACACCATGTCCTGTCTCGAAATCTGCTAGTAGGCAGGCGACCTTGGCCATCACAGGCTGTAGTGCCAGGGGAATTAGTTAGCTATATATATTATTAGATATTATATTTATATATTTTATCTTTTTAATTTCGTATCTTTTATGTGTTGAGGCCTGATGGCCGACTGGCTAATGTTCTGGCGCTCAGTACCATAGGTTTCGGTTTCAAGTGCCATGGATGTTTGTAGGTGTTCGGAATACACTTTAAGCTATGGGTTCCGGTTCATATGACCATAGAGCGTCAAGGAACCCAATCAGACTTCTCTCTCACTCACATCATTCCCAAACTGTAAAGGGCTAACTCAGCTCTAGGCACAGTGATGTGGTGTGATGTAGTAGTAGCTTTTATGTTTTATAAAGTAACTTTTGATTAAATTTAAAAACTTCTTTATTACAAAAACTAATTTGGAAAGAAAATAAAATGAATTTGAAACCCACTGTTCGACTTGTGAATTCAGTTCTCCAACTAAATACAAGACGAAATAAAACCAAGATACATTTTTGGTGAAACAGAAAACCTTCGTTTAAATAAAAGTTTGCATTTTCAATTGAATTAAATTATGTGTAATAATATAATTCTACCGAACAACCCTTTCTGTAAAACCTACTTCTTAGCATGAAGTCCAAGCAGCAAAAGCAGATTTAAGATATTAGTCAGTTTTTTTAATTTTCTAAAAATGACTCTAATTTGCACCATAACCATACGTGTAATAAAGACACATCATGCTATGAAAGCATTTTTATTCCCATTTTTGCAACAGACATTTTCGGTTCAGGAAACGAAAAAATACTATAACTGAATCTGCTTGATTTTTCAAAGCAAAACACCGGAAGATTAATTTTTGTACAACAATAACATATTATATAAAAAAATATAATTACTTCTTTTGTTGTAACTTTTCTTTATTATCTTTATATATCTGTTATGTATATAAAAGCAAAAATCCTGTCTGTGAGAGAGAATTTCTAAAACCTTAATTTAGAAGTTCCTTTTTTTCGCTCTATTTATTTATATTTTTATTTTGTGTTAAGTCATAAATCACGGAGAAAATACTATTAGGTATTTTTAATTAAATTAAAAGGGTGCATTTTCATTACAAAAATGCAATTTTTTTTTTGAAAAACTCTCTTCAAGAATCATCTTCTTCTAACTATTCATTACTTTTTTTTTTTTTTTTTCTAATGCAGCTGGCAAATAGACCGTGATCTTTTATGCCATAAGGCTGCAGCGATGTTACTCACTTTGCATTACCAGGGGGCGCTTGTAATTTGAAGATAAGCCACGGACGCGGAGTAACAATGCACTCGCAAATGCTCTACGATCCTATTAGAACCGGGACCTACTGTTTAAAGTGGATTCCGAACCACTATGAACACCCATGGCACCGCCGGTATTCGAACCCGATACTTGTGGTACCGAGCGCCAGAGCGCTAGCCACTGGTCATCAGGCTCTTCTATGTATTATTAATATTCCCAAAAATCTTTAATTTAAAACAAACAATTAAACAAACAAAAAATTAACAAAAATTTTAATTTAGATTTATAAATGTGATATAGAAGTGGAATTATAAATATTCCCGAGGCATTGAAAGTAAATGATTTTATTTATATAATATATATACTGCTTTATCTGAAGATTAAACAAGAAATTCGTTCTTTATGGCAACTGTTTATTCTATTTCTATCTGCTTCCAAATATATTCTACTTCATTCTTCCGGGAAAGCATCATCCCATGGCATCTTTTAGATAGCTCCGAACATAAAAATGATCCACAAACCGCCGCTACAGCACGAGACGTTGGGTGAGTGAGAGAGACTTCTCATTTGCAAGATCCAAATAAAGATTGACAGCACTGACACCCTGATACGAAAGGAACAACTCCCGCATAAGGGTTGCCACACGAACCCTATCCACTTGATGCCACACTTGGCAGCATTTGCTTATTTACAGGAGGCGTATTTTTTTTAATGAAGTAGTCCGTGTTATGTTTTTTAATCGGTTGATCTTGGAGGGCTTCATTTATGATGTACAATGTATGTCATTCAATCAGGTTCTTGTGATTGAATGACATATATTTTACAATCAAGTATGTGGAAGTATGAAGAAACATGAGATATATATATAACAAGCTCAATCCAGTAATATATATTGTGAATAAGGTCCTTGTGGTCCAGGTTCTGTATCATATTTTGTTCTTAATATATAAAAAGAATAAAATACATGAACACAAAAATCAAGATCATACATATATATGGACCATACATAACATAACATATAAGAACATACATAATATACACCTATACATACATTTATATGTATTTATATATAAATGATCTTCGTAAATATGATGTATAATTTGTTTGTTAAATGAATGTACGTCAATAGGAACTATTTTTGATAAATATTTTATATATTAACCTAAACTACTTTTTGACTCATGTTCAGTTTTTAATGTTTAATGTTATTACTCATAAAATTATGAGTATAGTTTTGGGATAAATTTTTTTTGTGTACTTGACCACTTTCAATTTTTATTCCAATATCTTGCACAAGCTTTTTTTTTAATTTCGTTTACGAGCTTTTTTTATTCAAAATATTTGTTTAACTTTCTTTCACGAACTAATTAAATAATCTTTGTTGTTACCTATGGTTTTATTGGAACGCAATCCGTACTTACCGAAGAAACAAAAAGAGCATATAAACAATTCAAAATTACAAAAGAAAAAAAGACCAGACATTCTAAACAAAAACAACCAAAAAGCCTTTAAAAAAGTCGAAAGCAATTTTAAATGCTCTAATGATACAAATTTAAAAATCTAGAAGCACCCTAATAAAAGTCCGTGTGATAAGAACATGTTTTCTCTGACAACAGCAATGGCAATCTATGCAAACAATTTTACATTGTTTAATTAAATAATTTAACAATGTAAAATTGTTTTAAACAGTCGTGTGGTGAAAGAAAGACAATTTCATTTGAAGGTGAAAAACAATTTCATTTGAAGGTGAAAATGACATTTTTCAAGAAAAGAAAAATATTTTGGAAGTCAATAGTATTTTTTATTTATTATTATTATTTTAGGAATGTTGTTATGTATTTTGTTCTTACATTAAATTCTGAATTGTTTGGGTAACCTGTATAGCATCCTAACCGATTATATTATATAACCATATGTTATAATTATCTAACCATAATATATAGATAATTTTTAATTTTGTTAATAATGTGCGAAACTAAATATCCTCATACAATGTTGGTGTTCATTCTTTATTTATTATTTTAATAATCTTTTAATACATCATTCTGTATTACATCAAATAATAATATTTTATTTACAACTGATTTCCATTAAATTTTTTTACTTTTAAAATAAGTGACCAACAAAATTTAGAAAATCAAACAAATTATAAAGAAATATAGAATATTTTTTTAATATATATTTTAATACTCTATTTTAAAACATTCTTTAATAAATCTCATTATTTTTTAAGTCATGAAGGATTACATAACAATTAAAGATATTTTGCATTTAAATAATTTTTTAGTTTTAAATAAATGCATGTTTGATTCTGAATGCCATAATATTCATGTACATTTTTAATTAGTATTTTCAAAAATATGTATGAATATGTGATTCAGATTCCAACAGGCAAGTAATAACTCAGCACAATTTTTTATATATTTACATCTTCTTAATTATATGCATATAATTTATGCAATTTAATTTATTATATATAATTATATGCATATAATTTATTATTATATAATTTACATCATTATTATATGCCTCTTAATCATTGCTGTATTTCCCCAACTCTAGTTACACCAAATTCAAATCTATACAGGGGGAGGGGAAAACACATGTATTTAACAATCGATTCTCACGCCAGCTATGTGTAAGTCACAATACATTATTTTTTTATTTTAGTTATGTGCAATATTCTTTTAAATTTGTATTTAAAGAGGAAATAAATTTGTAAAATTAAGCATTTTAATTTAAATTTAAATTTATATTTAAACGTATTTTAAATTTAAATTTTTCAGAATCAGTATTTCAAAAAAAAAAGATGTATTCAATAAATTAAAAGAAATTTTTTAATATATTTTTATTTAATTTCTAAATTAAATTTCAATATTTCAACCTATCTTCTGTGTGTTTTTTTAATCCCACATCCTTAACTGAGCATTCAGTCGTTATTTCTTCTTCTTCTTCTTCTTTCCCCTATTTCCCGAATGTCTGATACAGGCCCAAAGGACAATGCAAAAGTGTGGGGGGGGGAATATTACCATCCAAAGAACACGACAGATCGTCAAGGCCGTTGAAAAGAGCAGTCATGGACCCCCATCTCCTTCCTCCTTATCTTTTTCGCAGAATCCCCATTCAAAAAACTTTTACAATGGCCGTTATGGCCGTTGGTGGAGCCGTCGCTTGTTCTCTAAAAAAACACGACATAGAATATGTCTGCAGCGAAACTCCACGCGACCGGAAAGATATCTGCCAGGAGAAACGCTCCTTAACTGACATCAACAAAGAGAGATAAGTGCTGGGAGCTTTAAAAAAGGGAGAAGTTATTCCGATTTCCCTCTTCTGCAGTACTGGAATATCTCGTAATTTCTCATGTAATGATTTCTTTTTCAAAGCATTATATCTTTCGTATGTTCTGAATCGGTAGTTTTCTATTGAAATTGGTAACTGAATCATTTTAATAGGGTAAAGCGAGTTATGTCACTTTGATGTTGGTTTGTTTGAAGCATTATTCTAGTTTGAAATTTTGCTATCGCTGCTTTCCAGTTTCCTCTATGTTTATTTGCTATTTAGCTGATGGACTTGTAGAAAACTCATCTTTATCCAATTGCATCACAGGGTGTCTGCGTACATATTTTTTGTTATTATCATAATTTTAGTCAAATACTCCTAGGCATGACGTCTGCAGGATTTGCATTTTTTTCCTTCCTGAAGCATAATATAAGAACATTCTGGCCTACAGATCTGTAGTGCCTATTTTCGGAAAAGATGTGTTTGTTATTGTTTGAGCTTCATTCATTAAATTTCAAACAAATCTCTTTTAGTTTTAAAACCAAATTGCTATCTGCCAGACTATTTCGTGGCCTGAAGGCCAGTTGTGGCCTTTGAAACCAAAGGTTTCCCTTACAAATCCTGGCGAGTGAATGAATGTTTGGGAGTGGTTCTGAATATACGTTAAACTGTAGTCCCTGTGTATTTAGTCAGTGTACAAAAAATTAACCATAGAGCGACAAACCAAACCAAAGCCAGATCGTTTCATCCCCATAGTTAGTATTCATTATGCAGTTGTGTTCATTTAGAAACGATCATTTTACTTTCAGAAATATGACATAGAATATGTCTTGTTTAAAAAATTCATGCATATAAAAGTGCAATTCAATACATTTCTATTAAAGTGTAAAATGAAATTCAATTAAAATTTAAGCATATAGAAGTGTAAATTGCAATTCAATACATTTCTATTAAAGTGTAAACTGCAATTCAATTAAAATTCAATACATTTCTATTAAAGTGTAAACTGCAATTCAATTAAAATTCAAGCATATAAAAGTATAAATTGCAATTCAATACATTTCATTTGAACTGTAAACGGCAATTCAATTAAAATTCAAGAACTTGCTGGGAAAATTCACGCATATAGTACAGTATATAGCCATTTTGATAATTGAGAATTTTTTTTCTTATTATTTTGGAAAAAAAAAAAAAAAACATGATATAGAGTTTGTTTGTAATGAAAATTCATAGAAGTTCGCAATATATCTACAGGAATATACTGCTCAATTTATAACAACAACAAACTACAACATCTGGAAGCTTTCAGAAAGAAAAATTACCCCTACTTTGCAGTCAAAGAATATCACTTAATTTATGTGTTTTTTTCTTAGAATGGCTTTTTTTTTCTTGCTTTTAAATTTCTTGGTAACATTTTCCGTTTATTCTAAAGACATTGTTTTTTCTGCTAAAGTTTGTGGCTGGACGATTTTAAATAAGTTAAATGAACTTTGAGCTATGCTAATGGGATGCTAGGATAAAGTTTGTGGCGCTTGAGGAGGTTCGAAATGTTGCTTATTCCATGAGAATTGAATGATGTTAACCATTTCGAAGCTATTTATGAATATTCATCAATGCAAATGTAGTTTCTCTGAAAAGCAGCCATTGTTTTGTCTTCGTGATGCTGGCCTTTTATGCGTTGTAAATCTGTCTGGAATTTCTGTCTGTTTAGTTCTGATAAGTTTAATATATGTATGCATAAAAATAAACTTGTTAAGAATGCTTAATGGATTTGTGTTATGCATTTTCATATATTTCAATATTAAAACAGAAGTTTTGCAAACATCTAATAATTCCATTAGTAGTTAGAGTTCATTTTTTTACTCTTTAAAAAAGTGAAGTTTTTTTTTGCCTAATTAAATATTTGGTTTATTACCAAATATTCCATTAGTAAATAAAGTAAACGTACAAGTAAAAGAGCAATACAATAAAGTAAACGTACAATAATAAAGTAAACTAACAAGGAAATTTTAATCCCGATAAAATTTTAAATCTGGTGAAATTCCATATTAACTATTATGCTCTTATTATTGTATATTTACGATGAAGAACATCATAAATAATCAGCATCATATTTAAGAATCATCATTAAATAATCAGTATTTGTTTATACTTTTAATTTTTAAAAATGCTAAAAACTTCAAAATAATATTTTTAAAATCAAGAAAAAATGTTTAAAAACTTTCCTTTTTAATGTTCTTGATAATACCATATAAAATAATACATATTTTTTTTGGAATTATAAAAAGATTGTGTGTATGTGATAATACTTTATGTATTTTAAAACTTCTTATAATTTAAATGCATTATGAAGATGTACAAGCAAATGCATTTTAAATTATGAAGAATTTGTATAGCTGCATTGCTATTTTTCAATTTGTATTATTATCAACTTAAAGTAAATCAATTTTATCTGTTTTTTTAAATTTTCAAAAAGAAAATAAAACTGAAAACAAGAAAAGCTAATGGCTGACATTCTTTATGCGTCATAATGTGCTGTGGTTATGAAGAGGAAGGTTTGATTGCCATTAGTGGCATACATTACGTTTACTTAGTCAAAGTTATAGACTAGGTTGGCATTTTAACAAGATGTCTCGTATCAATAGATAGTCGCATTGCCTGAGGAAATTTTTTTTTTTTTGAAATGCCTTCATAGTCAAACGTAGAGTAATTGCCCTTAAAAGTCCTTTCAAATCACCTAAATCCCCCTAGAATATTGTATAGTGCATAACAATTGTGATGATTTAGATTCTTTATGATTCAATCAAAAGATTCTTGGAGATTATGATTGAATCATAAAGAATCTAAATCATCACAATTGTTATGCATGATGTTCAACCATATGTTATGATTCAACCATATGTTATATTCAACCATAACACATATGTTAGGATTCAACCATAACACATATGTTATGATTCAACCATAACACAGGCAAATAAAAACAATCATTAAAAAGTCATTACATTCTATTGGCTGTAGTCTCCGATTACAACCAATAGAATTTAACTATTCATTACACATAAATTCGATAGAATTAACAAATTCGATACATCACAAACAAATTCGATAGAATTAAAAATTCGATACATCATAAACAACACAAACAAATTCGATAGAATTAAAAAAAAAAATTCAATACAATACAAACAAATTCGATAAAATTAATCCAAATTAATTAAGGAAAAATTTAATTAAAAAATTATATCCAAATTATAATAAGGAAATAAATAATTAAGTTATGTAAAAAAATAAATATAATCCTTATAAAAATAAATATATATACATATATATTTAAATGATTCATCGCATTAAATCAATTTTGTCTTTTCTCTGGCCACATGAAGCAATGGCTACCGACGAAAATAAATCCAATTGCAACATACCATCCGTAAGAGATCCAATATGTCTCGATTAAAAGTGACGTGAGAATGTTAATTTGCAAAGCCATCTGTCTCCTCTGATCTGAGACACCAGATTGGCGATTTGTAATCACTGGTTTGGCACTTCGCCAAGCCTCTGTGACTGCTATTGTCCGATATATGCGAGCGAATGGCACGTTTTTATCACTCTTGCTGTCCCTTTACCAGAACAGTATCCCTCGAACAAGAACAATTAATATACCAACATCGTTTATCACTCCGGTTTTCTGCTAGTTGAACCTAATGTCAAATGCAAAACAATATGGAACTTTATTTTTGCTGGCGTTTTTCGATTTTTTTTTTTTTTCCTTTTTGCGTGTTTTTTGTTGTGAAATAAACCGTGTTTTCGTACGCTATTTTCAGACTTATTGTTTTGTACAAAAAAAAAAAAAAAAAGGTTTTTGAAACAAAATGGCAAATGGTAAAAAATTCCATTTAGAGTGCTCTCTCAATTGTTCTTTATTTGAAGCTATCATTACTTATGAAGCCTTTTTAAGCGTAACTGTCAGTAATTATTGTAAAAATTATGTACGATGAATATGGTTTTCGTAATTTTTTTCTTAATAGATTCCAATTTGATATTATTCATGATTAACATTTGTTAAAAAAACATATGTGTTGCATCATTTATTTAACAATCATAATGATTATTGGAATATGCTTTAAATGTGTGAATGAAGTTAATTCAAGTATATTGTAGCAGTTTTAGCATTTCATTCCCAGGAGAGAGGAAAGTATGTTATTTGAGAAATATATAATAAACCCACCACTCAAATTTGACAGCAGACGAGCTTTATTGTGAATAGTTATATTACATGCAATTAGTGTTTTGTACTAAAGAGAACAACCTGTCACATAAATCTGATAGCAGATATTCGGTATCATGTATAATGAGACTAAGAAAATTAGCAAATGTCTGTGTGATCTTCTCATCTCGAAACAACTACAGATTGAATATGTACTATACCAAGAGTTGTTAAATCGTGATTTGTGATTGACCACGAGTTGAGAAATGTCTTGCTATCCCTTACCAAAAAAAGTCTTGAAAAATGTCTTGCTATCCCTCGGAACAAGAACAATTAATATACCAACATCGTTTATCACTCCGCTTTTCTGTTAGTTGGAACGTGATGTCAAATGCAAAATAATATGAAACTTTTTTTTTTTTGTTGGCGTTTTTCGCTTATTTTTTTTTTTTTTTTTTCGCATATATTTTGTGCTGACATAAACCGTGTTTTCGTGCGCTATTTTCAGACTTATTGTTTTTGTACAAACAAAAAAATGTTCTTTAGAAACAAAATGGTAAATGGTAAAATGCCATTTAGAGCACTTCATACACTCTCAATTGTTCTTTATTTGAAGCCATCATTATTTTTTGAAGCCTTTTTTTAAGCGTGGATTATCTCAGTAATTATTGTAAAAATTACGTACGATGAATTTGGCTTTCGTAATTTTTTTCTTAATATATTTTAATTTGTAATTATTAATTTTCGACATATGTTGAAAATCGTCTGTGTTACATCACTTATTTTAAAATCGTAATGGTTATTGGAACATGCTTTAAATGTGTGAGTAAGTTAATTCAAGTATACTGTAATATTTTTTTTCCCGAGAAGGGTTTTGGCATTTCATTCTCAGGAAAGAGGAAATATGTTATTTGACAAATATATAAACCCACTACTCAAATTTGACAGCATACGATCTTTATTGTGAATATTTATATTACATGCAATTAGTGTTTTATACTAATGAGAACAACCTGTCACTCAAATATAATAGATATTCGGTATTGCGTATAATGAGACTCAAATTAGCGAATGTCTGTGCTATATCTTGGAATGCTGAATTAAAATTGTTTTTTTATTTTGTACTGATAATTAAAGTAATTATAAAATTATTATTAAAATTATTATTAGGATTAGCATTTATTCAAGCAAGTTTCTTCCATTCCCATGATGCGGCAGTCTGGTTCCGATTTAAAAAGAAAAACAAGTAATATAAACATTTTTTTTTTTTTAAAGTCGATTCCTACTTTTTTCACTATGTTGCAGAAAGTCCTTTATAAATAATTTTCATTAATTTTTTAAGTTTATCTGGCGCCATCTATTGGTAGATATATGCAACTTAAATCTACAAAAAAAACTAAAATTAATTAATTAAATTTAATGAATGAATTAATATTTGAAAAAAATTTTAACATCAAGGATCATCCACTACAAGTTCAAAAAAAAAAATGTATTTGAACATGAGTGGATGAATAAAAAAAATATTTTATCAACGATTGGAAATTTGAACAAGATATATAGGGAGAGTGTGAGCTAATAGAAGGAATTGAATAAACGTAATTTTGGAGAAAAGTCCCAGAATTTGAATTTAAAAAAAAAATTCATTATATTTCACTATTTTTTACTTAATTGCTTTGAGATAAATCTCAACCACATAACAAATATTATACACACATAAATAATTAAGCACAACAACAACAAAATATATTCCATTAAACCGCCACGTATTCGAAAAGGCTTCGAGCTTTTTCCAACTTTTTTTTTATTAAAACCTTAATATAAAGCCTTCGAGGTAAGTTTATTGTACAGAGCAATGCATCAAAACACTGCTACGTCTGCGATATTAAGAGACTCGTGGAAGAAATTAATTTCAAAGATATCGGAAAGGGGAGGAAAGAAGTTGCAGCGAACGTTCCTTACATAAATCTCAACAAAACTAATAACCAAAAGTTTAGAAACTCTTAGGAAATTAGCTAATTAAGTCCCCAGAAGACTGCTAAAAAGGTTTATTAATTTCTGCGCAGTACCTAGCAGCTTGTTTACCTTCAGATAAATGGAATGAAAACGCTCAGAGGCCTAACTCGTGAAAGCAGATAGCATCAGTGTTTTTGGTACATGCTGCCGCAGGCTAAGCCACGGAAATTAATTCTTATTTCTCTTTAAAACTATTTTGATATTAAAAATACAAAACGGTACGAATTATTTATACAATTTATATTAAAAGTGAGTAAATAAGGAAAAATAATTAGAATTATGTTGTATTTCTATATTTCAAATGGAGGAAATACGAAATTTAGTTTATAATTACCTTCAAATCATATTAAATTTAAAACAGACGAATGAAATTACTAGCTTCACTGACTCAAGATCTGTCTTACAGACTGTTAATAAACTTTTTTTCAAGTATGATCTTGAATATTATGTCTCTTTTAGAACAAATACACTGATTGCACAGAATGTGTATCCTACAGCGGATCCATGTTCATGTAGATTTGGAATTTAATGAAATTACAGATTTTTTAGAGAAGAATGCCAGAAGTCTGTATCAAATTGCCATTCCTTCTTTGCTTGCAGATGCAAATGCTTTGGCAAAATCTAAACTTATGATTCCGTCTAAGAGCAAAACTAAATACCAAATTGCAGAACTAAATGTGGACAGAAAAGCAGCTACTGCTCTCATAAGATTAAGGATGAAGTACCACAAAAATATGAAAATATTTGCTGATGCCGTTAAAAAAATACCAAAAATGTGGCAGCTGTCCTGATGCCGATCTTACTCCTCATCATGTATTTGATTGCCTAGCTGTTGCAGCCATCATGCATTGTCTGGACCATCCCTCGGAGGAGGATTTATACTCCGAGCTGGCAATTAGCATAGTCAATATTACTCGGAGGCACCACGATATTTGATTTTCTTGTACTCTTCAGAGGATACGACAACAACAAAAACAACAGCAGAGAATGATAATGGTTATTTAAAAAAATCTGGAAATAAAGAAATCAGTCTAAAAATTATAATCATATTATCGCATATCTATATCGTCAATGGCTAAATCAGATAAATTAATCCAGAATAGTTTTTTTTTAAATTTTTTAAATAGTAAATCAGCAAATGGAAAAAAAGATGTAAGAAGATTTATTTTAATATTTAAATTAAAGTAATGAAATTAGTAAACTTTTAAATGATTTTCGATCTAAAATTCTTTGTAAATTTGTGACTAAAATACGTTTTGTAAAACTTCAAATGAGAAATTAAAGAATGAATAAATCTCAAGTATTGTGATGTTTATTTAGCGAAACATTTTGAAAGAGTTTTACGTTTTTACGATATGAACTCATCAAAGTTCTATTAATCAGTTATGTCAAAAAGCAAATAATAATTTAAATATTTCAGCAATTCCGTCAAGCTTCGTTTAATTTCATTGATAATCTTGGCAAGTTTACTCAGTTATGTTAACGTGAATCAATTTAATTATTTTTATGTGCTCAGAAGTTTTAGAAACATCCAATCTATTTTATACATAAAAGTGAAAAAAAAAATAAATTTACTTTTCAAAAATTTTAATGTACATTTAACTTGCAAACAATCCTGTCAGATATATTTTAACGGGAGCTCCTACCAGCCTAAATTATAAATAATTTCTGTGTTGATTTAAGCAGAATGTTTAAAAAATCGCGTAGGCTTTTCTGTATGAAGTGTTGTCTGAAAGTAAACATTGATTTTGGGGTTATATTTAACAATCTCTTCAAGCGTATCTTAACATGGTTTATTACGCCCGGAAGTTGTTTTCTTTGTTACATACTGAGGAATTTCTAAAATATCATTTAGTATCGCTTTAAAGGAAGACGGGCTGAATATTTTATCGTCTATTAAAATTTATGGACGTTGTTAGTGAAATGAAATTCATTGAAGTTAATTACTAAATATTTCAAAGATACAGTGAAGTAGGCAATTATTGAAAATCCCATCAATAAATTGAATGGAAAATTTTTCTGAATAACTGAATAAAGATGTGACTCTTGTTAAAATTACGAATAAGATTAACTACTGTACTTGATGCAAAAGATTTGTAATTTAAAATAAATATATTTTAATCAGAATGATCTTTCAAGGAAATTAAATTTTTAGTTAATCATACTAAATATTAAATCAAACAATTCTTTTTTTTGCTTTTATCAGAAGATAATACAAATTATGTTTAAAAGACATAGTTATTCTTCTTTATTGGCTCGACAGCCTCATGGTTAGCCAAGGCCGCCTGCCTCCTGGCAGATTTCGAGACAGGAGATATTTTTATTTTTTATAGGGTAGGGTTGTCAGCCCAACTACCAACGTTCTACAGTCATATTAAACAGGTTATAACGGTTTAAAGTAGATTCTGAACCACTAAAAACGTCCATGGCACCATCAGGACCCGAACCCAAAACCTGTGGCACCGGCACCAAAGTGCTAAAAGACAATTAAAATGTAAATTTAATAGATAATTTTTTAAAAAAATAGTTGTTTATGTTATTTTTTTGAATTAGGTTATTTAAGACTTAAAATTACAGATATGTAACATGTTTAGACTTACCAAGGTAACAACACAGGACACCTGCTACATTACACTCCAAGCTGCCTTCTCAAGATATAAAATACTAAATTCCTGTAATGTTTTAATAGCCAAAGATATAAATATAAAACAGAAACAAAAGTTAAATATACTGTTTCTAAAATCTTTTTTAAATAGAAAGATCTGGATACTATATTAATTATTCTGTTTACAATAAATTACATCCTTTTTTTTTCTTAAAGACAAGATATTATGCATATATCTAAAAATAACGAATTTTTCTATTTATATAGACTTTGTGTATATAAACTCACAAAAATACTTTCCATTTATAACTTCATTAAATAACTTATTCTTGTTTCTCTAATTTATGTAGTAACGATTCATCGTAATTAATGATGCGATATCCCGGGATGTGTCAGAGATCTTCCCAATTAAACATTGCCAAGAATTTCTATCTCTGGAGCAACTCTTCCCTATCCTCCTCAACAACATCGACCTACGAAGTCTATGTTTTTCCTTTCTTCAAGTGTTACTGGTTTAGTAAAAATTATTTTGCATCAATATATAGCAACGTGTGAATCTGTAGTGCAGAAGGACCACGTTCGAATCTGATGGCAGCTTTGTTTTAGTCGATGGCGATTGTATCAATATTTACAAAAGCGTCTCGCCACGATAGTCAGGCTGCGTAGTGAAACTTTCTTGTGTTATTTTCCATACTTTATGAAAATTTGATGTGGTTACCCCTAAAAGTTCTCCCTGAAGGCACTGCCCCTCTTTTTCATACGTCGGTAGGTTGCTCATGCAATACATAATTGGTACATGAGGTCCATCTATATTCAACAACAAATAAAATCCACTTTTGGCGGCTGGACTTAGTGGCATGAACAACATATGAATCTTTGTACATTCTATATAATTTCATGCTACTCCACTTACAGCAGATGCCGAATTTTTTTTTTAATCCTTCCAAATATGCTTCTCAAGACCTTGTGTTCAAAAGTATCTAAAATTTTTCTTTCTTCATGATTAAAGTCCAGGTGTCTGAATGCGAATAAGGATTTTTGTTCAACAGCAACTTTTGTCTTTTTTTTTTATTTGGTGTGAGATTTTGATAGAATTTTTTAATCCATAAAAATCTCTATTAGCAGTACTTATACACTACTTAATGCCTTCAGATTTACAGAACAATATATGACGTCCCGATTCCACGTTTTTAATATCATTCATTAAATACTAAAAGCACACCTTCTCAAATAAAAAAGAAGAAACATAACAAAGACACTTGTCCTCCAATCCATACTAAAAATGCTGAAACAACGCAAAGCACATTTATACCGCAATCAAACAGATGTATCGATTTTAACTTCAACTTTCCAATTTACAGCACTCCTCTCAACACCGTTTCAATTTAAACAATTTTAACGACTACTGCAGGCCCAATTTATACGACATCCACATCCAAACCCTTTTCATAGCCAAACCCAAAACGAAAGCGAATGTTAAATACGCCATCTCTCAAAACACAGGGCTAATAAATGGAAACGCGTTGGGCCAACCTGTCTGTAGGAACGTGCCAGGGCAGACGAGGCTCGCTTTAACCGCTTTATTAATTCCAAAAGTGCTCCCGTCCTCCTTTTATTGAATCCTGACCCCTTTCCAATTAGGTGGACTTAAGGGATGACGACTGTAATGCTGATCTATGGGCATCGTTTCGGGCTTCGTTTATTTATTGGGGCGCATATTTCAGGCGAACCGATTATGATTATGCGCCGGGGCTATAAAAGGGGATCTTGAGTTACGGGGCCTTCCGGCCCCGATTTATGCACGGCAGGGTAGTGGAAGATGAATCATATTTCTAAAAAGCACACCCTGGCAATCGTGTGTAATTTAAGGTTGGCCACTATTTACTGGAGGATTCAAGGTAAAGAAAATCGGGGGATTCAGAGTCATTTTTCCAGTGGATTTTACTGGATATCCGACTCTCTTGAGGTGAAGAATAGAGTGTTCCTGCGTGAATACTAATCAGGTTTGGGAATAGAATTAGAGATTTCCTGGTGGGAAGTTACGGATTCTTGGAGTGTATAGTTATGAATTTATATCCTGGTTTTAAATCTGCAGGTATGAATAGTTGCGAGACTTTAAATATTTGGATATATGATTCGTAACATGAAGAATGGAGTGTACCATGGTGAATTCTAATCAGGATTCAAGATTCAGAACTATTCTGGTTTAAATTCGCTTTTTTTTTTTTTTTTTTTTTTTTTTTTTGTAAACTAAAATTAAGAATTTATCTTCTGGTTTTAAAGTTATAGAAATATATAGCATTAGTATAGAAATATTTAAAATATATAGCATTAGTTAGAAATTTAAATTACACGATCAATAAAATTAAAGATTTTTATGTACTGGTGTAAATAGTAGACAGATTTGAGAATGAAATAATAATTTTTTAATGAAAATATTACTAATTTTTAATATGAATTTCTCTTCATTTTAAACAGATGTGAATAGCAATGTCACGTTAAATAACTTAGCTTTGAGATTAGGATGCCTTTGTAATACATTATTTCATGTTTTTATAATTATTGTTACAAGCTTTATTTATTATTTTTTTACTAATTTTTAAAGAAATAATCAAATAGTATGACAAATTAGAATGCTATTGAACTAATTCTAATTTTATTTTAATCTGTAAAAGATGTCAAAATGCATGCAAGAATATTTCTTCATATAATTTGTTTGTGTACAAGTTTGTTTGTTTTTGTTGGGTTTTTCTTGGAGAGGGTGGGGGGAGGGGATTTCGAGAATTGTTTGAAAAATTTAAAACTAAATATTATGTAAATTTTTGACGCATCAAATGGAACTGTCATTTAGAACATTTTTGCAAAAAAGCAGTATTGGTACATATTTAGATTCGGCACTGAAAATTTGATGCTAAATTGTTTAAAAATATGGATACAAAAAATAAAATGCTTTAAAATATGGGCACAAAAATAAAAATATTTTCATCATGATCCAAACAAAACGTTGTCAAAAGAAATCCTGACATACAATTAAATTTAACAATTTATTTCGAAGAATTTTTTTCCACCTTATAATAAGCAATATAATAGTCCAACATTGAAGTTTTAAATGATTCCTTTTTCGTATCCTCTTATTTACAATTCATTATTCTATTTGTTTAATTCAAGTAATAATAAGTCTCTTGAAAACAATATGTACTGTACAATTATTTAAATTAAAATACAAAGAAAAGCTTTGATCATATCACAAAAGGATGAATTTCTGTGCAATTTTTGCAAATCCATACTGCATTTATTAAGTATGTTAATCTAGTTACGAGAATAGACACACATGGTTAAAGTTAATTACTTGTTTAATTAAAATTATTCTAAATGAAAAAAAAAAAAGAATAAAAATCTATTTGAAAACTATTTACCAAAATTCCCTCATCAATGAAAACAAAAACTTGTCTTAAGTGAACACTAATATTATTTCAATTTACATCATAACTGTTTTTTGATAAAGTAGTTTTATTACCATTTCGCAACATAGAGCGCATAAATCATTCACGACATCTTGATGAAAATTGTGGAAGATGAATTAATTACTTTTGGGACAAATTTAAAGAAGTAATGTGGCTGAATGAATAAAACCTTTCATTCGTAATTCACCGCTAATGCTCAAACACTACATAAGTGGGCATTGTTATTTTTATTTGGAAATTTTTGTCCTTTTAATTACATCTAGACTAATAAATTATTGTAAATATCATATGATTAAAATGAAATCAAACAAACAAAATTATATTGGTTTTTATTTTCAATCCTTACCTTAAATGGTTAAACCCTAAATTAAAAAAAAAAATTAAAGCATATATTTTTTTTTAATTTTTAAATGTCTATATATATTCTTTAAGGCAAGGCATTTAAAACTAATACATCAATCCATATGTATAAAAATTAATATATTAAATCTGTGTATGTTCCAGCATTACTTAAAAATCATAACATTCTTTTTTTTTTTTCTCTGAATTTATTTTTCGTTTCGAAAATTCCTAGCCAATATTTACGAAAACGGTTTTTTTATTTATTTTTTAGTTAAATTAAATTCTTATATTTTTAACGCCATCAGATTTTCACTCTACTAGATGGCGCCAGTCTTAAACAAAAGACTGACGCCATTAGTAAATAAGTGAACAGAATTAATATTGAGAAATCTTCTACTTTTTTTTAAATAATAGTAATTTTCAATATACGTTCCAAATTAAAACTATTAGATTCTTAAAAACAAGTAATATAAAAAAAAAAAAAAATGTTAAAGTCAATTCCTACTTTGTTTTTCACTATATTGCAAAAAAATCCTTTATAAATAATTTTCATTCATTTTTTAAGTTTATATGGCGCCATCTATTGGTAGATATATGCAACTTAAACCCCAAAAAATAAAATGAATTAATTAAACTTAATTATTGAATTAATATTTGAAAAAACTGCATTAACATTCAGTGTCATCCACTGCAAGTTAAAAAATGTATTTGAACTTGAGTGGATGAATAAAAAGTATTTTATGAACGATTGAAAATTTGAACAAGATATATATAGGGAGAGTGTGATCTAATAGAAGGAATTGAAAAATGCTGATAAATTTATGATTGAAAAAAATAATTTAATAAATATGAATAAAGTCTTTGTTTAACCAATTTGCATTTTAAGGGTGTTTAGTTAAAATTTTTGACCTTAAAATTTACCAAAACAATTTTTTTTCTTCTAACCGGGTAACGTCTTTTATTCTTTTTATAAAATATATTTGACAAATAAGCATAAATTTGCTTATTATTTATCACACTGGGTCCTGTTTTTCGAATATCAGGCCTCGCGCCATCAAATCGAAACATTCGATCCATCCCTCCGCATGGATGCTTTGAGATTCCAATCAGCCATCCCCTGCCTGAAACGGAACCGAGTCCAAATCGAAAATCACTCCTTCAAAACAAAGAAAGGAAAAATAACAACAAAGAAAATCCAACTTCCCTCGCGGAAAAAAGACGGATTTGTTCTTTGATGTTGTCCGCCGGACATCCGGATGAACAGAGCCAAGCCAAAGAAAAAAAAAAGGGAGGGGGGTGGAATAACTGAAGTGAAAGAGGAACAAAATAAAGAAGTAGATGGTTTGAAGGGCGGGAAACTGATTCCAGAACTTCCTAAGAACACTCATCCTGCCTCTCATTTCCCAATCCCGGAAGTGGAGGAATCATCCCAAAAGAAGATCATGGGTTTGGCCAATCCTCCATGATGTAGTATATCTGTCTATACCTCCCCTTAATCTCAAGAAATGGTATCGTCTTGCTATGGCTGGTGCCATGCTACAGTACGTGATCGGCATGCATTCGGGGATCGTTCAACAAACATGAGATTGATATAAGGGGGAATGGGGTGAAGTAAAGTTATGGTAATCTGAAACAGCTCTTTGAAAATTAAATGTAGAATTCATGGAGTTGATTTTATTGTGTTTTTTATGCAAACGTGCATTTTATAAACCATCTAATCGATACAAAGTAGTCATAAACTTCGTTATTTACATTTTTACATTATTTATTATATTACATTTTAATATGTGATGTTTTTTTTTTTTTTTTTTTTTAATTTGCAATTGAAAGATATGGGGCCTGATGGCCGAGTGACTAGCGCTCTGGGGCTCTGTGCCACAGGTTTCGGATTTTGCGATATCTTGAATGTTTGTAGTTGTTTGGAATCCGCTTTAAACCGTAATTCCAGGTCTAATAGAACTGTAGAGAGCTGGCTGTAGGACTGACAATTCTACCTCGTAAAAAGAAAACATCTCCTGCCTCGAAATCTGCTAGTAGGTAGACAACCTTGAACCACCATGGGAATGCAACCTTGAACCATTACAATGAAGAAGAATTGAAAAATATAGTAGATGTTTTAATTAACTCAAAAATTGGTCTAGATTGGTCCAAACATTCTTAAATATTTCTCAATAAGCTTAATTAAATGTAGAAATATGTAACCTAAATTGATAAAATCTAGGTTAAGACAATTTTATACTCAATTAGCATCGCCATTATTTTGCTTTAAAAAAAAGCGGCATTTTACTAAAAACCAACATGTTTAAATCTAAAAGATTTTTAATTTTAACTTTAAGTTGCTGTGTTTAAAATATTAATAAATGTACCTTAAACTTTACTTCGGGTTGAATAAAAAAATGAATACTAAAAACACATATTTTAAACTGCTATTAAAACTCCTGTTTACGAAATTTTAACTTTGTTTAATATTTTTGTGATGTATTCTACTAATTTTGCATCTTTCCTCTAACAATATGTTTAACGTTCCTCACATTACTTCATCTCCATTTATTTACTAGTTTTATTTACTTGTATTACCTGCTATATCTATCCTAAAAATTCATCTTTCATAATGAGGTTCACCAATTTTAATAACACACGGTCACACTCCCTATTTATAAATATTCCAAACTTTAAAAACATCTTTCTTTTTTTTCGCTATTAAGACTCTTTCTTCCCTGAAGGCGAAAGCTTAGTCATCAGAGCAGAATAATTTGCAAAACGTGTATTTCCGCCTAAATAATCACCACCTGCAAATAGCTAAGTTTTTCATCAATTCCAAAAGCAATCAAAACTGGTGAAAAACAAAGAAATTTCGTGGAATAAAGCGAACGAAGTTGCCACAGGCGTCTTCGAAAAACACCCTCCACCCTGTTTACATAATGCGAGGAAAACTAAACTATCTCTTTCTTCTCCATTATTTAGAAAAATTCCAATGTGCCTCGTTTTCGCTAATAAGCTACATCGTCTTTTAGATGAAGGCCACGAATCAGTTACGCTTCGTCTGTAAGCAAAGTAAACAAAGGTTGTCTTCATCAATGAAGCTGGTGTCAAAAAGCGAGTCTTGCCTCCACCTCCACCCACTATATGTTCCATCCACCCTTTTCTTTAGAGAGGGGGTGGGCACCAAACTCCACCCTCCCTGGATGGTTACCGCAGAGAAATTAATAATGAGATGGTAAAGCAGATTACGAGTTTCTCTCTGGTAGCATCCATTCTTTGTTGAGTTCGCTTTTGCTTATCGCAGACGATATTTTTCGAACGGGAGCTTATTCGAGAGAGGGAGGAGATCCGGTTATTATCTCGCGTGACGTTCGATAAATTTGAAAATAATCGTTTGGTTGCAACTCGGGGGAGAAGGATGGTTTAGTTCTTTTTCGCATTATGGGAGAAAAGGGGCCACCTAGTTTCCCATGAGATAGTTTGTTGCAGTCATCTAGAGTGAGTTTAAATAACGCATCTTGGAGATATTTCCTAAACTTGTATCGTTCCAGAAAACGTTATGGTATTTTGGAGGAAGATAAATTTTGACTGATTTTCTAACAAAACGGCCTTTATGAGTGCCAGGCTTCTCATGAACACAAGTTTTATATACATCGCTTATGAGTGCTTAAATGGTGCTCTGGTATCAAGTTTGGGTTTAATTTGGCGATTCTGTATTGATTTGGATCATTGATCGGCAATAAATAATGACAAAACTATGTTATTCGAACATAATGAGATTAGATGTCTGGTAATTCGAGGTTTAAGGGTTCTTTAAGATCATGATCATCACTTTTATAATCTTGGTTAATTTACCTTTTTTGATAACAGGAATATGTAATCTTACTATCAAGAATTTTTTTCATAAGCGAACACATTTTATTAATTATTATGCATTAAGAGTATATAAGAATTAATTATATTAATTATATTAATTATTTTATTTATTTTATTTATTGATTGAATTTTAATGTACATTAACGTATTATTCCGTAAGCAAAGATATTGTGCAAGAACGAAATTAATTGTAATTTTTTTAACATTGAAAGCAATTGAATTAGTCTTGAAAGCATTTGAGCTTTAAAATGCGAGATGTTACATTTTGACCATCTTAAAAAAGTAACCGCTCTTTCCGTATATCTGACAACACTTACTGCAGGACCTGAACAGCTCTTCATTATACTAACAGACCTTCTTCAGTAGTGGTCAAGAAGTGTCCTGTGTGGTTGAATGTCACACTTTTCTATTTATTTTGTTATTAACTTTGGGTGTTTGTCCTCATGTAACTAAAACTACAATAAATAATTGTTACATAACTTTGGCCCTTCATATTTTTCCCTTTCATATCAGCTAAACATGGAAAGCCAAATTAAGAATGGTAAATGACATCAAAGCTAAAGTCATTCGTGTCACAATTTTGATGCTTCATATGTTGTGACGTTATCTCTTGCGTCTATTGCTTTTCCTTTTTATTCATAATTAAATGTTCTGCATTTGTAATTACAAATTTTTTAATGTATAATTTTTATATTCTTTTTCTTAATTTCATATATAATTTTTTAATAGCTTATAATAATTTTGTCTATCAGTTTATTTCTTCGATTTAAACATTTAAAATTTTAAATATTTTATTTTTTCATATTTATGGAATTCTGTCTATTCATTCCGGAAAAACTTTCCTTCCAACAGATTTATCCCACACACCCAGTATAGATATTGTTACCTTCTGAAATAAGGAACAAAAAATTATGTCCAATCCAATCTGTATTGTATTCGAATAAACTATGACTTTAAACAATGTTCATTTCTTTCTAAACTAAAGTTAGTCAATTTTGAAATACAGTCTATGTATATTATTATAAATTAAATGCATCACAGATATTACGTCTTTTCTCTAGAAAGGCATTTCGTTTATTAAATGTTAAAACAAAATAAATATATAAAAATAGCCAGCTTAAATATAAAAGGATTTTTCTAAAGACTAGACTTTCATATTTCTAGACATAAAACAGATTGCATATAAGCGCATAGCGTCTTACTTTTTAATTTATAAATATGTTTATTTCTTAAATTGATTCAAAATTTGTAACATTTAATCGCGTCTTCGCAGAATTTATTTTTTATTACACATCCAATGGCATTTCGAAAAGGAATTCAAAGTTCTTATAATTAATATAATTACTTTTAACTGGAAATAAAAATAACCCGTAAACAAATTAAAAACAGAAATTTGATATTCATTAACTCATTGGTATAAATATATATATATATATATATATATAGATATAGATAGATAGATAGATAGATAGATAGATAGATAGACAGAGAGATATAACATGTATATTATATTGTTTAATTTTAATATATTTCATAAAATTCATAAATCAAAGGTAAAAGCTTTTTGCATCATGGTGTTTTCTGAATAAGCGAATCTCATTTTATTTGTAAATAAAAAAAATTTAATTATTATAATTCAAATTCTGAATGTTGCCTGTATTTTTGCAGGTGTTCTTGAATCAGAAAAAGGAAGAATAATAGCTGATAAGAATATCTGAAAAGTAAGTAAATTTAAGTACATTACCTTAAATTAGAAAAAAATTATTATTGTTGTAAGTAAAGATACAATTCTGAAAAGATATAAATAATTATAAATATTTATTGAAAATTTTATTTACAATTCTGATCTTTTTAGAATGACTTTTTTTTTTTCCTACATATAATATTAAAAATATAAATCTTATAAAAAAATACATATTTCTTTTGCAATGTAGAGGCACATCTTCATATTACTCACGATGCTACTGATTTAGTTGATTCTTTTTATGATTTATAACCTTACTTCAGTGGGTTGACGTTATTTCTTAGAATGACTGCGGGAAGGGAAACTGCCCCACATTTGCATGTCGTATAATTTATAAAACCATCAGTCGGTACAAAACATCTTGCCAGCAGCAGGCCAACAATACCAGCAGGAAATGAAGTTTGATTAATTTTCACATCTGTTAACGCTCAGTTAACTCAATAGAGAAAGTCAGCTCAATAGAGAAACACCACACAATATTGAATATTTCTCATCATACTTGAATAATAAATAGATTAAACAAAAAAAAACCATAGTTTTTTATATATTATTTTAAAACAGGAATAATTGATGATAAAGCTCCTTTTACAGCTATTAAGTTGAACTGAAATTAATGCATGATTTACAGATAAATAATTTTAAAAGAAAAATAAGAATTATTTTTGAATTTATATATAATCGTTAGTACATTTTTTATCGTCTTCTATGATATTCAATCATTTTTCGGGAAACTTTTTTTATTTCATCTTGAAAATTTTTTATGATTTTGGAGCAAGATAGCAATTTAGAGAATTTTTGACATCATGAAAATATTGTACAGAGTGTATGTCTGGGCTATAAAGTGGATGAGGTAGAATCGTCCATCCTAGTTCATTCGGCATCTGTCGAGTAATTCATGAAATGTGAGGCCAGGTTTTATTTTGTTAAAGAATCATACTTCATCTATTGAATAATGCTAGTCGTATAGTGAATAAACTCCGCTTTAAATTCTATAATTTTCTACAACAGATGTCGTTGATTATAGTTTAATTATTCTCAAGCAATTCAGTATAAATCATCCATTCCATAGTCCATCAAATATCATGCAAAACCTTCTATAGATGCAATCCTGTAATTGCACAACCTGGCTTGCCGTAATAAGTTTTTTTTTCTTAATCGTTTGCATAAAGTATCCACTTTTTATCTCCAGCCACTCTATATACTTTTAAAAGGGTCAGTTTCATGCCTCGTGACTAATGATGTACAAAAAAATTACTCGTTGTTGAAAGTTTTGAGCTGCAAGCTCATGTGGAACCCAAACATGAACTCGAGAAACCTTTACTATCATTTTTTGATGTTCCAATACTGTTGTTTGCGCACAAGAGAATCAACAAGTTAGCTCTGTACTTATTCTCCCAAGCATATAACTAGTTTAATCAGAACAATCTGTTAGAACAGACAGTTTCTGGTTCTACAGTGCTTTCAAGTCATTATTTTCCTGCGTTGGCAGACTACTTCTCTGTTCATTTTCAAGACTGAAATTCCTTTTTTGGAAATTTTTAAACTCATGTTGAACTTGGCTTTCACTTACCGATCCTAAATACGCCGAAGAAACGTACAGAGTTGCTTCTGCAGCATTTCCATGGAGCTTAAACTCAAAGCATGATGAGACAAACATGCAATTTATCATATTTCATCATTTATTTAGAAAATTAAAATTAAAATATAAGTGAAATGAAGTGTAGAATAAAGGATATGATATTAAGTTTAAAATAATAAAAAGGAGTACCAAAATCATATTTATAGGGACTTGAATTTAGATAAGTTAAACATTACTTTCCGTTCAACCAAATATTATGTTATTAAATCACTTTACCATAGAACCTATTGAACAAATTTTACCCGAAATGTGCTATTTATTATAAAATGGCCGACAATTCAAACAGGCCTCATTCTCATACGTCATTAATTATCATAAATCTTTTTGTGAAAACATATCGTATTCGGAATGATTATATTAGTTTACCGTAAAACACAACTTTACACAGCGAGATTTATTTATTATAAATTGGCTAACAAGTTTAGTGGTCTCTTAGGTCAACACATGAGAATCTATCGTACTTAAACTGATTATATCTCTTTTACCATAGACCTGAGGGCACAATTTTAACCATCAAATTTTAACCACAATTTAAATTATTAACTGTAAAATAACCGGCTTTATCGGATTCATTGGCCAACATGTGAAAATCTATTGTTAAGGTTTATTTATTTCACCATGAATCCTAGGGAATAATTTTACTCATAGAACATATTTTATTCGTAATAAAATATCCAACAATTTTAATAGGTCCTTGGAAAGCATGGAAAATTTATCACATTATTAATGATTTTATTCCTTTACCATAAAGACTAGTGAACAGTTCTATTATTTTACTTGAATATTAAAGAGATTAAATAGAAAGAGCACGAATGTTTTATATATTCTTAATTAAAATATGCTTAATAACATGATAATATCCACTTACAATTATTGTGTTGCCATGATTACATCCCTTTATCCTAAGTCCTGGGCAACAAATCCCCTTCCCCCGAAATGTGTTATTCATTATAAAGTGGTCAATAAATTTAACTGGCTCATAGGTCAACATGTGGAACCGATCACGTCGTGAATGATTATATGTATTGCTTTATCTTATATTCTGGGGGAACAACTTTTACCTACTGAAATGTCACTTATTATAAAGTGCTCAACAAATTTAAATATATCAATATGTGAGAATCTATCCTTGGAAAAGATGTGAAAGTTTATCCCATTAATAAATTAATAATGTAAATTAACTAATGTAATTAATAATGTAAAATAGATCTACTCAAAATCTATCGTACCATATGTCAATATGTGGAAATCTATAGAGTTAGAAATAATTACATCACTTTAACATAGTCCTTAGAAAACAATTTTTACCCACCGAAATGAGTTATTCATTGTAGAGAAACCAACAAGAAAATGTGTGTTACATGTTTAAAAGGTGTAGCACACATTTTCAAAAGGTTCAACTATGTGTTATAACATGTTTAAAAGGTTCATTGACTAACACGTAAAAACCTAATTATTTCTACATCGAAAACAATCTGTAAATATCCATTTTGACTTTTCATTTTAGGTGATTTTTGATTTTCAGCTCAGTTTTAAGTAAGAAAATATTACATTCACAATAAATTAATGTGGTCGTAATAATTTAAATAGTTTTTTTTTTAATTTCTCACCTAATCAAAAAGTAATTAAAAATTATAAAATTTTAAATTTCAAAATTTAACTCAATCTCTACCAAAAAAATAAATATACATCTAGATTGATGAAATAATTATTTTACGAATATGGCACGAAATTATCAGCCTTGTCAATAACAATAAATCATCTTCTATGTAATGAATTCAAACCCTCATTGTATAAAAATCTATGAACTAAAAATGCCACAATCTATCTCAATCTCAATTCAACTATTTTAATTCAAGCCCTGGTTGTATAAAATACATTGAAAATGAACTTAAAATCCCACTAACTACGAATATTCCACTAACTTATCAGCCTTTAGAATAACACTAAACCATCTTCTCTGTAATGAATTCAAACCCTTATTGTATAAAATAGATTGGAAATGAACTAAAAATGCCACTAACTACGAATATGCCACTAAATTATCAGCCTTTACAATAACACTAACCATCTTCTCTGTAATGAATTCAAGCTCTGATTGTATAAAATACATTGAAAATGAACTAAAAATGCCACTAACTACGAATATTCCACTAACTTATCAGCCTTTAGAATAACACTAAACCATCTTCTCTGTAATGAATTCAAACCCTTATTGTATAAAATAGATTGGAAATGAACTAAAAATGCCACTAACTACGAATATGCCACTAAATTATCAGCCTTTACAATAACACTAACCATCTTCTCTGTAATGAATTCAAGCTCTGATTGTATAAAATACATTGAAAATAAACTAAAAATGCCACTAACTACGAATATTCCACTAACTTATCAGCCTTTAGAATAACACTAAACCATCTTCTCTGTAATGAATTCAAACCCTTATTGTATAAAATAGATTGGAAATGAACTAAAAATGCCACTAACTACGAATATGCCACTAAATTATCAGCCTTTACAATAACACTAACCATCTTCTCTGTAATGAATTCAAGCTCTGATTGTATAAAATACATTGAAAATGAACTAAAAATGCCACTAACTACGAATATTCCACTAACTTATCAGCCTTTAGAATAACACTAAACCATCTTCTCTGTAATGAATTCAAACCCTTATTGTATAAAATAGATTGGAAATGAACTAAAAATGCCACTAACTACGAATATGCCACTAAATTATCAGCCTTTACAATAACACTAACCATCTTCTCTGTAATGAATTCAAGCTCTGATTGTATAAAATACATTGAAAATAAAACTAAAAATGCCACTAACTACGAATATTCCACTAACTTATCAGCCTTTAGAATAACACTAAACCATCTTTCTGTAATGAATTCAAACCCTTATTGTATAAAATAGATTGGAAATGAACTAAAAATGCTACTAACTACGAATATGCCACTAAATTATCAGCCTTTACAATAACACTAACCATCTTCTCTGTAATGAATTCAAGCTCTGATTGTATAAAAATACATTGAAAATAAACTAAAAATGCCACTAACTACGAATATTCCACTAACTTATCAGCCTTTAGAATAACACTAAACCATCTTCTCTGTAATGAATTCAAACCCTTATTGTATAAAATAGATTGGAAATGAACTAAAAATGCCACTAACTACGAATATGCCACTAAATTATCAGCCTTTACAATAACACTAACCATCTTCTCTGTAATGAATTCAAGCTCTGATTGTATAAAATACATTGAAAATGAACTAAAAATGCCACTAACTACGAATATTTAACTTATCAGCCTTTAGAATAACACTAAACCATCTTCTCTGTAATGAATTCAAACCCTTATTGTATAAAATAGATTGGAAATGAACTAAAAATGCCACTAACTACGAATATGCCACTAAATTATCAGCCTTTACAATAACACTAACCATCTTCTCTGTAATGAATTCAAGCTCTGATTGTATAAAATACATTGAAAATGAACTAAAAATGCCACTAACTACGAATATTCCACTAACTTATCAGCCTTTAGAATAACACTAAACCATCTTCTCTGTAATGAATTCAAACCCTTATTGTATAAAATAGATTGGAAATGAACTAAAAATGCCACTAACTACGAATATGCCACTAAATTATCAGCCTTTACAATAACACTAACCATCTTCTCTGTAATGAATTCAAGCTCTGATTGTATAAAATACATTGAAAATAAACTAAAAATGCCACTAACTACGAATATTCCACTAACTTATCAGCCTTTTTAGAATAACACTAAACCATCTTCTCTGTAAATGAATTCAAACCCTTTATTGTATAAAATAGATTGAAATGAACTAAAAATGCCACTAACTACGAATATGCCACTAAATTATCAGCCTTTACAATAACACTAACCATCTTCTCTGTAATGAATTCAAGCTCTGATTGTATAAAATACATTGAAATGAACTAAAAATGCCACTAACTACGAAATATTCCACTAACTTATCAGCCTTTAGAATAACACTAAACCATCTTCTCTGTAATGAATTCAAACCCTTATTGTATAAAATAGATTGGAAATGAACTAAAAATGCCACTAACTACGAATATGCCACTAAATTATCAGCCTTTACAATAACACTAACCATCTTCTCTGTAATGAATTCAAGCTCTGATTGTATAAAAATACATTGAAAATAAACTAAAAATGCCACTAACTACGAATATTCCACTAACTTATCAGCCTTTAGAATAACACTAAACCATCTTCTCTGTAATGAATTCAAACCCTTATTGTATAAAATAGATTGGAAATGAACTAAAAATGCCACTAACTACGAATATGCCACTAAATTATCAGCCTTTACAATAACACTAACCATCTTCTCTGTAATGAATTCAAGCTCTGATTGTATAAAATACATTGAAAATAAACTAAAAATGCCACTAACTACGAATATTCCACTAACTTATCAGCCTTTAGAATAACACTAAACCATCTTCTCTGTAATGAATTCAAACCCTTATTGTATAAAATAGATTGGAAATGAACTAAAAATGCCACTAACTACGAATATGCCACTAAATTATCAGCCTTTACAATAACACTAACCATCTTCTCTGTAATGAATTCAAGCTCTGATTGTATAAAATACATTGAAAATGAACTAAAAATGCCACTAACTACGAATATTCCACTAACTTATCAGCCTTTAGAATAACACTAAACCATCTTCTCTGTAATGAATTCAAACCCTTATTGCATAAAATAGATTGGAAATGAACTAAAAATGCCACTAACTACGAATATGCCACTAAATTATCAGCCTTTACAATAACACTAACCATCTTCTCTGTAATGAATTCAAGCTCTGATTGTATAAAATACATTGAAAATGAACTAAAAATGCCACTAACTACGAATATTCCACTAACTTATCAGCCTTTAGAATAACACTAAACCATCTTCTCTGTAATGAATTCAAACCCTTATTGTATAAAATAGATTGGAAATGAACTAAAAATGCCACTAACTACGAATATGCCCACTAAATTATCAGCCTTTACAATAACACTAACCATCTTCTCTGTAATGAATTCAAGCTCTGATTGTATAAAATACATTGAAAATAAACTAAAAATGCCACTAACTACGAATATTCCACTAACTTATCAGCCTTTAGAATAACACTAAACCATCTTCTCTGTAATGAATTCAAACCCTTATTGTATAAAATAGATTGGAAATGAACTAAAAATGCCACTAACTACGAATATGCCACTAAATTATCAGCCTTTACAATAACACTAACCATCTTCTCTGTAATGAATTCAAGCTCTGATTGTATAAAATACATTGAAAATGAACTAAAAATGCCACTAACTACGAATATTCCACTAACTTATCAGCCTTTAGAATAACACTAAACCATCTTCTCTGTAATGAATTCAAACCCTTATTGTATAAAATAGATTGGAAATGAACTAAAAATGCCACTAACTACGAATATGCCACTAAATTATCAGCCTTTACAATAACACTAACCATCTTCTCTGTAATGAATTCAAGCTCTGATTGTATAAAATACATTGAAAATAAACTAAAAATGCCACTAACTACGAATATTCCACTAACTTATCAGCCTTTAGAATAACACTAAACCATCTTCTCTGTAATGAATTCAAACCCTTATTGTATAAAATAGATTGGAAATGAACTAAAAATGCCACTAACTACGAATATGCCACTAAATTATCAGCCTTTAGAATAACATTAAACTATCTTCTCTGTAATGAGCTAAGCCCTCATTGTATAAAGAGATTTCAAATGTTTACAAGAATACACTGGTTTATTGCCTTAAATTTTCCCCTTATTTATCTATTTTCTTGAAAACATTATAAGTGCTTTAACTGTGTTTCATTTGGATATGACGATAAATTAACAACCTTTTCAATAACACTAAACCATAATTCTGTAACGAATTCGAGCCCCTCATTGTATCAAATACATTGAAAATGTTTACAAGAATACACTGATTTATTGTCTTAAATTTTGCCCTTTATTTATCTGTTTTCTGGAAAACATTATAGATGCTTGAACTATGTTTCATTTGGATATGGAATATTATCGTTAAATAAACCCTCTTCCCGCAATCCAACCTTCCTGTGAGCTAATGAAGCATCTCATCCTGTTCCCTCCGCATTCGATTTTTTTTTTGTTCTTTTTCCTCGCGTGTTTGTTCCAAGACGAAAGATAATTCGAACTGCGGGGATTAAGCAAATAGCGGCTCCCGCATTAGGAGATGATTGGTAAAAGCAAAAGCATGTAAAATGCCACCAGAAACACATCGCCATTCGATCGATGTCTTCCACCCCCACCCCCTCAACACCTACCTCCTGTGCTTTCCCCCCCCCTCTAGGTACAGCTTCGAAATAAAGTCCTTCTAGAAATGTGGAGGAATTTTTGTGATGTTCTTATTTCACACTTAGATTTGTAGAAAAAAAGTTAATGCCAGATATTATTTTTTTTTCTATGCAGAAGTTTTAAGCTATTGGGAATTCCTCAATTATTGAGTAAAATGGATTATCCTGCCATCAAAGGAGATAATTTGAGGAGACATTAAAAATAGGAAAAACTTTTCAAAAAAGAATAATTGAAGGAGAAAAAAATTATCTAGCATTTTGTAAGATTACTTTTTTTTTTTCAAATCTATATTCAGTAAATAAAATAATAAAATAAAATGTGCAAATATTAAAAATAACATTGTACATACACGCTGCAATTAAACGTTAATGGTAAATTTGTATGCTTTCAAGACACACCAGTTCTAAATATTTTTGACAAATACAGTAAGTTTCTCCTGTTCAATTTTTATCAAGACATCTTTTAAATGGATTAAATGTCTGAATTAGTATCCTAAAGACATTTAATTTTGAAATGCTATGCTTCTCAGAGTTAAAAGATAGAGAAATTTTCATAAATTTTTGTTGAAAATATTTAGTAACAAGCCATATAAATTCTAATATTGCAATGTCTTTTTTGTCTAATTTCCGCAATTCAATGTTATACCTGGATTTCGTTCTTTTTATTTACAAATCAATTGAAAACCTTTCAGGGAAGAAATGAAAAACTTTTCTTATAGTTACTCAGACTGATTTTATTTGTACTCGGTACAAATCGCAAGCAGGTGGTAATTTAAAAATTCTCAAGGGAGAGTACGGATTTTTTTTTTTATAGAAGTAATACATCTTTTTAAATAATGAAAACTTAAATGTACGGTAAAAATATAATCCAACGATAATAGATAACATGTGCTAAATTAAAATTATTTCAAAGAGATCGAACTAGATTAAAATAAAAATGTTTCAAGGATACATTTAGAATTTTGAACAAATGAGATGCGTTATAAAAAGCATCTAAATGTATAAAAATCTGAATAGTGGGAGTAAGTGAGAGCAAAATTAATTTGATAAATTAGAAAGCGATGTTAGACGAGAAAGGCTTTAATCTAGACAGTCTGATGATTTAAACTGCTAATGGACAATTTAGGGACAGAGAAAGACTTTAGATGGATAAGTCCAAGAATTTCCTAGATTTACCCTTCATCTAAGGAATTTTAGGACGCTGTTTCTGCTAGTGAAACGGCAGTATACTTAGTATAATGAATAGACCTTATTTTCAAATTTTCACTAACGTATAATTTTTAACGTTCACTTGGTGGTCCTTAGTGAATTCAAGGTTCCGGATTCCAGTTAAAATCCGGTGAATTAAAAGTTATTTCAAGGAGATTGGACGAGTTCTGTTTTAGAATGATTAAAATAGACATGTTTCAAGGACACATTTACAATTTTGAATAAACGTGATGCGTTATAAAAAAGCATCAATGTATAAAAACCAGATTAGTGCCAATAAGTTATAGCATGTTAAAGTTGAGGAGGGACAACATAAATTAGAAAACAATTTGATGTTTTTGGACAATGTTTTAATTTAGAGTGTCTGTTTATTTAAATTGGACAACATGGACAATTTGGAAAAAAAGAAAAGATCTTAGGTGGAGTAAATACTTGAAGGGTGGATCTAAGATATTCTAGGTGCTGTTACTGCCAGTGAAAAACAATATAGTTAGTACAATTAATAGACGTTATTTTCGAATTTTTCACGAACTAGCTTTTAACATAATGTTTACTTGGTGGTCGGTTTGATGATTCATCGACAAGATGAAGTACCATACTGCACTTTTAATGAAGAATAAGATGGTTGGAAGAAAGGCACATCAATTTTCAACTTTCCAATAAATTCTTTAGACTTGAACATGATAGAAAAATTTTCAGACTTCTTGCAAAAGAAATTTATGCAAATGGAAAGCAACGTTTCACTTTTTCAGGATATAAACAGAGTTAAATGCAACATAATATGAATTTGTTTTCTGAATATGTGAAAACAATTATTAAAAGAAATTATCTGAATTATTAGTATATGATTATATGGAAGGAACTATAATTATATCCTAAATATTAGGATATGATCATAAGGAAGGAGGTCGGATGGCCGAGTGACTAGCGCTGCTTTGACACTCGGTGCACCGTTTTCGGGTTCTAGTCCCTGCGGTACCATGGATATTTGTTGTGGTTCGGAATCCACTTTAAACCGTAGGTGCCTGTCTTATATGAGAGTAGAGCGGTGGGCATAAGGTTGACAATCCTACACTGTAAAAAAAAAAGAAAATATTTCCTATCTGCCAGTAGACAGACGGCATTCGTCCACCATAGGGTTGTTGCACCAATGAAGAAGATCTTAAGGAAGGAAATATCTAAATTATTCGGATATTGTCAAAGGAAGTACTGCATATGAAATACATAAATACTATTTTTGTATAGGTTTATCGTTTTAAAATGTATTAGGTTGATGCTATGGTTTTACCATTGAATAAATCTTAAACAGGAATTTACAAATTAATTACAACAAATAGTATTTTCAGGGATGTACATCTGCATGGATAATGGGTATTACTTTTACTAAGGTATCTTAGGTGCATCGTAAAATGTCGGGTTATAAACCAAGTTGCCATGTCTTTATGGGAGATGGATATTAATCCTTTGTCTGGAAATTCCTAGGTTAGACAGCAGGAGGAGGGAAGACAGTGCGGATTCTTCTAGACTACTCTTAAGGTTATTACTTTCAGAGTTAGTGACAAAAGGGGGTATAGTATAGTACCATGATGCACCCTGGATTACTCTAAATGGCACTCTTATATACATTTGACCTTGTAGTTGTAAATGGTGTCGGATCAAAGTCTATCGAAAAACAAACATCTAAATGGTAAAATCTGATATAACAATGTGTAAAATGCTATTTACAAATTCACTTCTGCAAGATTTAGAAGGCATAAAGGAAAATTATAATTGTCAAAAAACATTTTGAAGAAAAATACAGAAACATTAGATTCTTAAAAGAACATTGCCAACCAGTATCTTTACAGGCGAAGTCTCGAGTAATAATGAATTTCTTCACACTATTTATCTTTGAAAACGCAGTTTCGCGAAACAAATTAAGAACAAAAGTACCCGAGACATATCCTTAATGCCATAAAATAAAACGCATAAATCTTTTCATTGTCGCAAAAGTAAAATAAACTGCGGACATGATTTTTAAGCTCAAAAGGATGAAAGCGCCCCGGGGTGTCCCTTCCGATAGATCGTGCTTTATGGGGCGGATTCTTTGTTCTCATTTGGCGCGCTGACACCCACAAATCGAATCCCGAAAGCATAGCACTGTTTCCGGCGACAGACGACAAATGGGACGCAGGCGGGGAACAACTCTACTCTGCTGATGGCGGCCCTCTTCCTTCCCGGCGAAAGGGAATTTTCGAACATTCTGGATGTGTCGTCTTACAGGTGGTTTGAAGGTGTTTCTCGAATTCTGACCTTAAGGAATGATTTGAGAGAATCAAACTTTTGACCAAAGACTTAGGATTGATGTTAACAGAAAGGTTAAAAAGGGTGGTTGAATAGTTAATAACTGTTACAAATAATTTACTATACTATTCTGTTATTGGTTATTTAACGGCATTTTCGAATATTCTGGAATTCGAATAAGTGTCGTCATCTTCTTTCATTTCGAACATTCTTTTTCGAATATGTATCGTTTTACAGCTGGTTTGAAAATGCCTCTGACATTCTGACTTTAAGGAATGAATCGAGAGAAAAAAGTTTTACTAAAGGCTTAAGATTGATGTTAACAGACAATAATAATAACTGTTACAAAAATTTAATATATTATTTTGTTATTAGTTATTTGAGAGAATTTTCTAACATTATAGATGTGTCAATTAGTTTGAAGGTGTTTAAGAAAGGTTAAGAATGGTGGCTGATTAGTTAATAACTGTTACAAAGCATTTAATATATTATTCTGTTATTAGATATTTAAGGGAATTTTCGAACATTCTGGATGTGACGTCTTACAAGTGGTTTGAAGGTGCTTATCGCATTCTGACTTTAAGGAATGAATTAAGGGAATAAAATTTTTGCCCAAAGCCTTAGGATTGATGTTCACAGCAAAGTTAAGAATGGTGGTTGATTAACAACTGTTACAAGGAATTTAATATTTTATTCTGTTATTATTTATCGGCGTATTAACGATTATTATAATACATAAAGATACAGTCCCCTTCCTATTCACTTATTTCACTAACCCTGTGGTTTTCACATAATCAAGTGATTCTATTGCTGATGGTAATAATAAATCATCAATGAATGGTGGTTATCAAAAGTGTCTAATTCTGCAAGTTATTTTCCTTCTTGGACAAGTTTTTTTTAATTAATATTAAGTTTATTTTTTTCAAACATAGATGATCAAAAGTGTCTCGGTTTTAAAAATGAAAGTACTCAATAATAAACTCAATACAATATCGTCTAATAGTTTAAGTCTACTCCATTAGGACATGATTCTACTCCATTGGGACATGAATTAGGACATGATTCTACTCCCTTAGGACATGAGTCTACTCCATTAGGTAAAAAAATTAGGATTTTAGAAAACTTGTTCTTTGACTTGAAATAGGTTAATGTTTCCAATTTTTTAATTATATTGCAGTCGCGTTTAGGTAGAACAAAACTGAATCTAGAAGTTTAAAAAAAGTCCGGTGTGCAAGGAATTGATTTTTATTACAAGATTGTCAACTTGTTGTTAATTGTAACATTTAAAATTAATGGCTTTTTAATTAAACAAATTTAAAATTTATGCTTGTAAAGCGGCCGAAATGAGAAAATAACCGTCTAATCTTTTGATATGTTTCTGTGATCTGTATACAATAGGAGTGAAATAATTTAAATACGATGAAAAATATTAATCAATCAATACCTTTAATAAACATCAAATTTTTCAAATTTTTAAATTGAATTAATATTCGTAAAATAACTGGTAACTAAATGTATAAAACATAAAACTTAGATATTTGACTATAAAATTCTCGAGAACTGTTTACATCTAAATTGAACAAATTTTAAAATTTACCAGTAACCAGAGGAAACAGCACCCTTCCTTTCATAAAGTCGAAGCACGAAAACTTTTTAAAAAATCTAAATTTTTTTTTAATTTCAATTCATATATCCTAATGGAGTACCTCAAACTATTAGACGATATTATGTACCGCTTTTTAAGATTTAATTTCATTATAGACATGCTTCTTCAAAAACTGTTTTTTATTAAATTAAACTTAAATAGCAATGTTATGTAAAATGTTCAAGAGTACTTGAACTGATATGGCTTAATATAAATCAACTAATTTCTTAAAAATATCTAATTAAATTCCAAATATCGAACTCGGCAACTTCAGCGGGGGACGCAGCAACACATTTCAGATCAGAGTCTTTGCTACCGTCCGTTTCACAGCATCCTATGAAACCATTAATTATGAAAGATTAGAGAACACAAAACGGGCGAGGGGAATTGTTTATTACAAAACTACATTATTTATGCAACACCACAACCAGTATAAAATATGCACCACATTTTCTCCGAGCCATTTATCCAACTTATCATTTCAACAAAAGGACATCCGACGAGAAAAATGTGGATTTTATGCTCCGGCTAACTTGAATAATTCTCCTTCCGGATTTTGCTGCAGTAAATGCCTCAGATCTGTTGGGATATTAATATTAAATACTTTCATTCTGTGAAAGTACATTTGACGAGACATTCAGAGACATGGCGGAAAATTAATGATGCTTGATAACTTGCTGCAAGTAGATTCTCATTTTAGATATTCATAGCTAAATTTCTGCGAAGTGTACATTTCTGAAATTTAAAATAATATGCTTACTTAGAAAGCTCAAGTCAAATGGGCTTAAATATTTAAGTTGTTATGGAAAATTTAATGTGGATAAGCCTTAAATATTCATTTATAAAAAACATTGCATCATAAATTCTTGTGAGATATATGTACCTATATATAGAGAGAGAAAATGAAATGTATGTATACCTGCGTGTAGTTTTAGCTTGAGTTAAATTAAGATCAGTTTTGTTCTCTGAATATATTACTTCATTCAAAAAATTTATAATTCAAAATTACATAAAAATTTTTTTATTTTTTAATTAAATAAAATCCCATTTTCTTATTACTATTAAATTTTCACGATACCAGTTGGAGCAGACTTTAAAACTGACTGCCGCCATTAGTTAAGTACCTGTCAAAAAATAAGGTAAAAATTTACAGTATTAATTTTCAATTCTTTTTCTGAAAAATCAAGCCAAATGTACCCTCTAATACAATTGCACGTACATCTATAGTATTGTGGCCCACTAATGCAATTGTACAAATAATTGTCACTAAAAATGTATTTTTTAAAATAAATTCTAACAGAAAAAATATGAAAAAAAATAAATACGTTAGGAATTCTTAAATAAGAATAATTTATTTATTTAGCTAATTTGAGTTTTTAAGACAAGTTATTTAAAATCTTAAATCTTTATTGTGTATAGATATTTTTAATAATATTTACCTAAACAAAAATGCTTTATTTTCTGTAGCCGGGATTTAATGGGTTCATATTTGCTAATTTACAATAATTATGAAATAAATATTTTTTAAATAAAAAAAAACTTTTCTAATGACTTATTAATTAAGCCATGATGACCCATTAAAGTTTTCTAACACCCAATTAATTAGGTCATGATCCCAAAATAATCCCAAGTTTTTAATGGTCCATTAATTAGGCCATGACTCTTTAATGTCTCATTAATTTTTCTTATGACCCATTAATTAGGTCATGACTCACAATGACCCATTAAAGTTTTTTATTGACCAATTAATTAGGTGGGTGACTCACAACCAAACCCATTAAGTTTTTAGGTCAGGACTCCATACTGATACATAGTTTTTAATGATCCATTAATTATGCTATGACTCCATAATGCCTCTTTAATTTTTTAATAACCCATTAAATACGTCATAACTCCATTATAACCCATTAAGTCTTGATACCATAATACTTCATTAAAGTTTTCTAATTATCCATTAATTAGGACATGACTCCATAAACCATTGAAGTGGTTTAATGGATTATGGAGTTCATTATTTCACAAGTTCACTAATTCATTAAGTTTTGACTCCATACTGACCCATAGTTTTGTAATGGTCCATTAATTGTGGGTCATGACCCCATAATGACTCATAGTTTTTAAGAGCACATTAATTATGACTCCATAATGTCACATTAAAGTTTTCTAATGACCATTTCATTAGGTAATGACTCATTCGGTTGTAGTCGGCACCAGCTAATGTTCATGTGGACGGGATTTTGAATTCTTCTATTAACGTGAGGTACAGTCCGAGCAAATGATAACAGTAAGATTCGAACATAGAGTAGATTCGGTGGTGTTAGTGACAACTGGATTGTCTGATTGAGTTTACCAGGTTTTTTCACCATGAAAAGGAATGTGGGTAATTACCACTTAAAGTTTACGTGTTAGGTATTATTCCTTTCGATATAATTCTACTGAACGATTTCTACAATCTTGGGAAGGACTTGGCAGTTCGTTTTGTCGCTCTACGGTCATTTTTTGCTCACTTTTAAGCTAATTAGACTGGGACTACAGTTTAACGTGGATTTCGAACCACTAAAGAACATTCAGGCCACCACCAGGATTCTAACCCAGCCTGCGGTACCAATTGTCCATCAGATCGTAACTTGGCAGTTTCAAATCATACGTTGTGTAATTTTTCCCAATATGAGAGCGTTTGCTTGTCAAATACGTTAAGTATGTGAAGCAGTATTGTACGTAAAGTTAGCGTTATAGGCAAAGTACTATTTACAACAATTGAAAAAAATTTTGAAATCTTCAGAATTTTTAATAATTTGCAAGATTTGCATTGCAGCAAGTCAATCAATGAAGAACAATTTGCTATGCTATCAATATTTAATATTGTATATTAAAAAAATGAAAGTTTTAGAAACACTTGATAGCAAAACGTTAACCATATAATAAAAAATATTTAAAAATTTAATAAAGGATAAAATTAAAATGAGGAATGGTTGATTTTTCACCTCTTGACGGAAATATTATTGACTAATGTTTAACGAAAGTATTTTAAAAGTTATAAATTACTTTAAAAAATACAAGAATTTTAACCAAAAAAATAATCTTATTTAACATCTCAGATTTAATGGCAAATTTATACAATATTTAAAAATATATTTAAATAAAATGCCTAATAATCCAACCAGAAATAAAAACGAATAATTAATATGCATGGTAACTTTACAACTTAAATTGCTTGGTTAAGAAACCAAAAACTCATTAATAAAATATATCAAAATATAAAAAATTGAAAACTAGAACTAAATTAATAATTCATATTCTTTTTGCTAAATATGCTATTCATAATTGTAAATAATTCAAATTTCCAATTATTCATAAATGTGTAAGTTAAAAAAGCTATAAATATCTTTTGAAACGCTACGACTATTTTAATTGCCCGTTAGTTAATATTCAAAGTGGCTGCCAATTTACTATGAACGAACCTGTTTAATATTCTAGAATACGTAATTATTGTTAACTGAAGAGTTGCGACAACTTTTAATTGCCTTTCTTCAAAATGCAAATAAGATAGCTTTTTAATCTTTTATTTGCATCTTTAACTATTTATTGGATACATCGCAACTTTTTTTTTTAACCGCAAGCAAAAAAAAAAGTAAAAGCACTTTTCTTTAATAATCTTTCACTTGCTTCCCTGAAGTATGTGTATCTTGGAAAGATACATATTGATAATTTTAATTAACAAATTTTACATGAGAGATTTTGCAACTTTGTTTCGAAGTGATGTATCGTGGGATTTAATTATATAGTAATTCATTTTTGCTTGTTATGCGTGTAACTTGTCATCTTAAAAATCTTAATTAATTAGGTTTGTGAAAATATATAATATTATCTTTCGTTCGTTATATAATATTATCTTATCTTTCAGATTTGGTGATAAAACAGAAAATTTTTCTTACAACGGTGAATTTTTTATCGTGTAAAGTTAATTATAATTTATATATTGGTTGTTTTACGTGTGTACTTAAAATTCAAAACTTCTTAATACTAAGTCTGTAAGAGAAAAACTATTGATAAATAAATATTACCTGAAAATTTATGCAATGTTTTTCTTTATGTTGATAATAATGTTGAAGCAGATATATTTTCTATCAAATATTAGGGTAATATGTAATTATTCTTTTGGTTGTTTTAAGTATATGCCGTCATATTAAATTAAATTCCATACGGTCTTGAAGGAAATAACGAGAAATAAATATTATTATAAGTCATCGAAGAATATTATTTATAAAATTAATTGTTATAATAAAAATGAAATGTAATGAATTTTTACGTACAATAAATACACTGTATATTGGCTGTTTTGAAAAATTTTTATGATTTTAAATTCCAATTTTTTAAAGGTACAAGTTACTTAAAATATCAAGGGCATTTGGCCTGAGATCTTCAGCATAAAATTGCAGATATACAACAGTTTCAAAGTTATCCAGGAGCCCGCAACAGGAGTGGTTTGCTACATTGTATTTACATTGTTGTTGTTGTTGTTGTTGTTGTCATATCCCTCATGGAAAAGAGGGGAGCAGCTTCTTTAGGGGAAACTACCCCTTATTTGCGTATCGCATGCGAGAAAACCCGAAAAGCTCCTACCAGATAGTCGCACACGATCCTAACAAACGCCATCGAGTCTCCTCGTGTTTTGAAACAGTGGTATTTACATTGTAACAACACAATTTTGAAAGAATTGTCAAAGAAGGGCACAGGAGATATTCTTACCTTCCTCCCTTGAGGCCATGCAAAAGGAATTACCGGCCTACGGATCTTCATGGTCATTTCAGTCAGAAGTACATCTCTGCTCGCAATCGTATGTTGGGCTTCGAATCGACTCCATTATTTCGGAAACCAAAGCATAATCTTCCAGATGTTAGGAATATTATATAGCATAATTAGTAACTATGAGCATATTATTATACTAGCCTGTGTATAAAAAATAACTAATATTATCGAGGGGGAAATATTTGTGTTAATATAAAAGAAATCTAAGTTTAATGGAATTAGAGATGTGTTCAATATTTTAAGTGGTTAATTTGCCATTTTTTTTCAATTAGATTTTCATTTCCTTATATATCAACATTTCGACTTTGGTTTTCTAAAAGAACTTTTAACTCAAATACTAAACAAAACAATTTCACCGATGATTCTAACATTAATTTTAAAATTTCTTTCATACCTCACAAATTTAACACGATTCCGAAGCTAATACATTTTTCCTACATAAAATCTTATTGTAGCATGGACGTTTGTTATTGGTTTGGAAAACACGTTAACCTGTAGGTCCCGGTCTAATTAGCGACAAAATCCAAAGTGTACACAAAATGACCGTAGAGCGACAAAACCAAACTTAAATAAAATATCGTATTGTTTTAAATAAATTTCTCATCCCCATTCATTCATAAATATTTCATCCCAATTTACAGTACAAATATCAAAATAAGTAAAAATTTTTAATTCCGAATTTAATTTACTTCCACAAACACACAATATCATGTTTAGAAACCGGATCACCAAATACGAAACCAAACCATTTATAATTCATTTTAAACATATGACTTTCCCTGAAACATATTGATACACATGACGCCAGAACCTAAAGTGCGTTTGGTCAGATACAACACAATCAGAAACCAAATACTTGGAGAAAGACCCAGTTCTTCGCGTTGTACAATTTGAGATGCACTCTCTGGTGAAAGCAGATTTTCTCGAGTCGAATTGCTATCGATTCCTTCAGCGAGTGTTGTTTTTGAGCGAAGTGTCGCCTGAAGACACGGTTCGATACCACTGAAGCAGTTACGGTTGAGGGACAGTTATGGCAATGGCCACCTCTTCTGCCCATTGACCAAATGTCCGTTTTCCTGCACATACCACTCACGAATAACATCTGCAGTTTGGCAGCACTTCAAATATTTGCAATAGTAAGTGGTACTTACCGAGAGCCCCGCATCTTGGAGCTTTTTTAGGTGAAAGAAAATCTCTAGGTTCTCTGGCAAATCAGATATACTCAATAAAAACATATTTTATTGATGTATACGTGCGTTAAAGTAGTATAGAGTAGTTTTCCTTTATATGTTTTATAAAGAAATATTGTGAAAAGAATAGATATGAGTTATATAGATGATATAATATAGATGACTTTTTACAGACTATTTCTTATTTAAATTTGCAAAAATTGGCTCATAGTTAAATATCATATCCAATCAATGAATTTATGTGGTTTTGATGTCTTATTTTTTAAAAATCAAAATCTATTTTTAAATATTATAGTTAAAGATATCTAGTTTTTTTAATTTGAATCACTTAAAAAATGCATCTTCTTCCTCATCCCGTGAGCCAATGGGTTATCCTGGGACTTTTCTTTTCTTTTTCTTTTCTCCCCACCTCACCCTTAATGCTATGTAGTCCCCTACCAGTTAGAAAGGTTGAGGGTGCAACATCTGTGGGCCTCTTTCATACCCCGAATAGTTCACCGACAGGAGAAGGGGAGGGCAATGCCTTCCTTGGAAGACTTTTAGGGGTAATTGGCCTTAATTTGTTTTTCGAACGGGAGAAAACTCGAAAACTTCCACCCAGCAGCCCGATTATCGTGCGAGGCACATTGTCTCAATCGCCATCCAGTGGTATCTTACAACTGGTTGAAGGTTCAATTCCAACGCTGGAATTTAGGCAGAAAAAGAATAATCTGCTTATCACTGATAAAATGAAAAATTTATCAGCCTTTGACATAAAAATCAGTGGATTTGTTTACAATTGTCTTGTATCGATAGTTTGATTTGGATGTTTTAATTTTTTTTCCAATTTACCACACAGATGCATGGCAATTATTTCTAATAGTTCTCCTAAAATTAAGTATTAATTCTTTCTTTCACGTATAGTGTGTTATCCTCGTTTATACCTTTAGTAAAGTTGAATCTGCTATTCCTCCATCATATCAATTTTAAATGATTCAAGGGTCTCCCTAAAAAATATTGTTAAAATTTTACCAGAGTATTTCCTTAATACATTTTTATGTGTTTTAATGATTAATTTGATAATACTTTTTTTGTAGTTACTTTTGTTTTTAATTTTTGGTTTTTCTAAATTCTATACGCCTTCTTTCTTGATATAAGCATAAAAACAAAATAAAATCAATGAGTGGAGAAAATTGTATAAAAGCAACTTAAAGAAATTTATTTTTAATGAAAATTTAGCCTCTCATTAATTATTTATTTTAATCTTTCCTCATCAAGTTCATCAATATTTTACAATATATTTGATTTTTAAAAAAATCAATAAATACGGAATTAAAACCATGCTTAAATTTTCTAATGCCAAAATATTTAAAAAGACATAAAAAATGACAGAAAACAAGAACTTTTAAACTCCATTTCAACTTTTTTTTTTTTTTTTGCATCGTGCAATGCTCCCCAACTATCGCAGGGAGAAATGCAAACCTTCCAACTTTCATGGCAAGGCAACGGCACCATGTTATTGCACATCCCGGATCCAGTGATTCAATCCCCCTTTCCGGGCATCTAATTCTGGTGCTCATTATGCAGCAGCTGGGACCAAGGAAAGGGTGCTAACTCCTTTTCATTTCCATCTCTTCTGGAAGAGGGCCTTCTGCTACTTGCCAATGATCCAAAGGAGGGAATCGTCCTTCTTCTGTCCTTTTTTATTAGTTGTTGTTTTTTTCGTGTTGTTTCATCTGTTTGTAATATTTTTTAGGTTAGGAAAATAACTCATTGTTATCATGTTTCTCAGTTTGGTGTATTTTTTTTATAAAATTTATAGTAAATTTAAATATGTTTTCAATTTTAGACTAATTTTAAAGTGGATAGAGCTTATAAATAAATTGTTTAGCAGTATTTATTTGTTTACGTGCTATTTCTATTTAATTCTAAATGGTATGCCAACATCATACCATTGAACATGTACTAATATATCATGGCTGAATAAATGCATCACTACTATAGCAGACTCATTAACCACATAGCTGCAATTAAATAATGACTCATCAATTGAATCATAACTATTGCATTATGATTCATTAGCTACATCATTGCTATTAAATAATGACACACGAATCATAAATATTGCATAATGATTCATTAGCTAAACTATTTCTATTCAATAATGACATTAATTGTATCATAAATATTCCATAATGATTTATAAATTGCATCATTGCTATTAAATTTTGACTCATTAATTGGATCATAACTATTGCATAATGATTCATTAGCTACATCATTGTTATTAAAGAATGACTCCCTAATTTAATCATTATTACATAATGGTTCATTAACTACAGCATTTCTATTAAATGGTGACACACTAGTTGAATCATGAATATTGCATAATGATTCAATAACTACACCTTTGCTATTCAATAATGATTCATTAATTGTATCATAAATATTCCATGATGATTTATTAGATGCATCATTGCAAACATTAAATTAAATCATAACAATGTTGAATCATAACAATTACATAACGATTCATTAGCTGCGTCTTTGTTATTAAATAATGACTCACTAATTAAAGCATTTGCATAATGATTCATTAAATACATCTTTACTTTTTCATAAGGACTCGCTAAAGGCATTGTTATTATTTCATAATTATTATAAAACTACATCATTATAATTAAATATGGCTCACTAAATAAATATTTACTATTAAAAAATGGCTCAATAAAAATAACAATATTGTAAAGACCTGTTTGCAATTTTTGAATTTTGTCCTAGTGATACCAACCACTACGAAATTAATTTAAAAATTTAATTCTGAGAAAAGGGAATTTATGCGTAAAAAAAATATTCTTTTTTTACTCTTAACTTTTTCTAAATGTTTTTTTTTTTATTTGTTAAGATATAAAATATTTTTCAATCATTTGACGAAATATAAAATAGTATCATTCCAAGTAAGAGAAAGACGTGATCTTCCACTTTTATGTTTGGTTGATAAAATAAATTAATGTTGCACAAAATTATTCAAGTATACATTTAATTATAAAATGGAAAATAAATTTGTGTAACTTTAAATATTTCTAGTTAAAAAAGATGTTTGAAAATCACAATCATTTTAATTCTCACTGGCAATAAAGTTCAACATTACACGAGATTTGAGTAAATTTTAATTTATTAAATTTTAATGGTTTTGATTAAGGTAAAAATGGTTTCAAATGCAAATTAGAATTAACTAGGAGTTTTATAAAATACATTTTGATATTTCTAAACAGAAATTAAATTTCTTTTTAAATAAAAGCTCTTTCTCGTCGCGTTCATTAAATTATTCATTATTAATTCATAATTCATAGAAACGAAATGAAAAGTTCATAAAATGAAATCTTGTCATTAATTTATGATTTCACTTTATTTATCGTTTTGTACGTTTTTTGTAAAAATTTAATTTATACGTTTTCATTAATTTTTAACGTATACTCTGCTAAAAGGTCAATTGGATAAAATAGATGCAATGATTTCTTCTTCTAGAAGTGAATCATTCATGATATTATAAAATAAATTTTCATAAAGAACAGATATAATAAAAATATAACGCATTATTAAGTTGAATTAAAAACTATTTTATAGTTAATTATGAAAAAATCACAATCTCTTGTTTTATGATATTGATATATAATCCTTATTGTTCCTCGTAACTTATGTAAAGAAAAATAAAATGTAACATTTCAGAATTTATTTTGAAAATACAAAAATATAATCATGATAAATATTATAAAACATAAATAAATTACACCAAAGGAAAAGTCTGGGGGACAATCGGGGATGACTGGAAAATTAAATAGAAAACTCGCAAAGAGGCTGTTGCCAATTTTATAATAAGAACTGAACACAATTATCTGACTAAAATAGGGATTTCGAACTCCGATATATGTGTTTTATGTAAGACAGGAAAATGAATTAAGGTCCATCTACTTGTTGGCTCGGAACTGGACTGTTAACTTGCAACAGAATGATGATTTGTGTACTCTTTACTGAAGGGCCAGAGAAAACATGCTCTGATCACAAGGACTTTTATTATGTTTCTTCTAGCTTTTAAAATTTATATTCTTAGAACATTTTGACTTGTTTTCAACTTTTAAAGGCCTTTTGATCGTTTTTGTTAAGAATGTCTAATATTTTCCCTTTGTCATTTGATTTCTTTATATGCTTTTTTTTTTTGTTTCAGTTCATAAGTTAATAAGTAAGATTTACGATGAGTAATTTGAATTGAGTTTCAATAAAAGCCATAGGTAACATTAATAAATAAATGACAAATAATATGATAATAGGGATAAATAAATATGATAAATAGATGATGAATAATCATGATATGATAAAAACATAAATACATGATGAATATTGATAATATGATAAAATATAATAAATACATGACATGATATATTATCATCATGATAAATGTTAAATATGATTTATGCATGATAAATGCAGGAAATAATCAAATATGCTATACTACTAAAGAAACGCACAACATATTGTATTTTTTTATTTCCAATGGCAGATTATGAAACAGTTACAGCAAAAAAAGAACGAAAAAACATACAACATACAACAACCAACAACAAAATAATACAACAAATACAATGTAAAACATGCTGAGACAGAGTTCATTAATCTAGCACAATGCCAAGTTGCAGATCTTTTAGCCACTAAAAAGTGTTACCAGGTGCACCACGGAGAGGTAGATCTTCAAAAGCACCCCCGCATATTGTAATTTAAATGGGTTCATCTTATATTTTTCTTATTATTTTTCCAAGTTTTTGATACTATAATTTCCTCCGTAATAAAAATATACTTTGAATGTGCAATGTTGTATTAAATGTCTCTACTCTTTTTAAAAGATGAACAATTAATTACAAATAAAATTTATAAAAATATTTATACTACTTTAATTTTTCTTTCATGTAAATTGAATATGATGTCTTCCAAATTCTTATTCTTCTAATATCTCATACAGAAGGCTAAAATCATGATCCGCATGCATTATAGCATCATGACTGACTAAATAGATCAAGATTATATAAATATGAGTCTAGTAGATCTGATATGTAATGTTTATAAATTGAATTTATTTAATCAAATGTAAAAATATTAAATTATATATTTAATTTGAATTTAAATTTCACATGAAAAATTAACGTATCGAATGATTTAATTTGCGATTAATAAGCCACTTTAATTAATATTCATTTTAATTATAAAAATAAAAATCTCTAAAACTTTTCCAATTTATCAGCAAAGCGCTATTACAGATTCTACCTTTGATTGATATGTTATGTTAATAAAAAATGTTCCTTATTCAAACAAAATTTTAATTTAAAAATCTCACGTTTAAAATCAATAATTACAAAATTTTAATTACAAAACTCCTTACTTTTTTTTTCTATTTTAATTCCATTCAGATTTTCACACTTTTAAAAATAAGCACTTACATCCTTTTGACTTTTCACTTTCTTAAAGCGCTAAATCGAACATTTTTCTCTTAAGTAATACTGGCAAACGATTTTTACTTGTAGGTAAAAGAATATTCGTCACTTTGAAAAAAGTATTTTTTTAACGAAAATGTTTCAAATTCTTTGCATACCTAGCAATTAGAACAGTTCTCAGAAAAGAATGCCAAGTCATGGATTTAGCACAAGTGAAACTGCAAACACTTTAACAGAAGAGCTGATAGGAAGAAAAAACCCTCCTCAACTCTACTCACCGTCGATATATAATTGAAGCTGAAAAGACCACTTCCAAAAAGCATTTTTCTCAAGTTTCTTTCGAACTTTTTTTCTCTTACTCTAAAGCAAACAACTTCAAGAGCGAAGGGATATCAGGCCATGAATCTTGCGGGGACACTTATGCAAATAGGATGTTTCAAATATACTCGTCGATACACTTCTTTCCGATATCTGGAACGTTATTTTTTTGCCGTTATCTTCTTCTTCTTGCTAGTTAAGAAAAAAATAAAATAAAAACTGCCCAGATCGTTTTAGTACCTGAGAAGAATCAGAAAAAGATTTATCGAAAATTACGAAGAAAAACGATCGTATTTTTAAACGGTTTTCTAAAAAGTTTTTTTTTTATTATCATTACCATTATATTTATTTATTTAAAATAATACATACTTCAGAATTTTTGTTGTGATTCTTTTAGATTTAAATTGTTTTATGCTTTTTTTAAATTTTTGTAATACATAAACATATTCCAAGCAAACGATTTTTAAAATGTATCGTCATTAAAATATATAGTTGCCAACATTTCTTTCTTAATGCAAGCTCCAGTTTTTAAATAAATTACAGTTCATATTTTAAATAAATACGATAACAGTAACTGTTTCATACTAGAACCAGGTTTCATTTTTCAAATCATTTTCTTATCGTTTTATTAGAATTTTGTAATCTAGAAGTTTTCAAAATTCAGTATTTCTTCATTTTAAAAATAGTTTCTTTTGTTATAAAAATATAAATATTTAAAAGTTAACTCTTTTATTTTCATTTTCTTTTATTCTACACTTAATTGTTAAGTTTAAGTGTAAAGTTTAAATGTTAGCGTTCTATATGAATAGAAAGGGAAAATTAATTATTTTACAGAATGTCTTTTTTTGTGTGTATTTAAAAGATTTTAAAATATCAAGAAAAAGGTATGTTTAAATATTTTTTTGGCTACGTAGTTAATAAGTTACGTAGTATTTTCTTCTTTAAAAAAACTTTTAAAATTTTATAAATTATATTTAAGATTAAAAACCACTTTTCGATTTCTATTTTAATATTGTTTTAGTTTATAATATTATGAAGATTAAAAATTAATTCTTTCTTTTAAATGTGAACGTTTATTAATAGAAAGGGAAAAAATTAATCCTTTTTGCAGAATGTCTTTTTTCTGTGTATTTAAAGGATTTTAAAATATCAAGAAAAAGGTGTTTTAATATTTTTTTAGCTTTTAAGTTACGTAGTATTTTCTTGTTTAAAATTTTTTGTTTAATTTTATCAATTACTCTTAAGATTAAAACCACTTTTGATTTCTATTTTCAAAATCTCATGCACGATTATTTAAAGAATTTTTAAAAATACTTTAAAGGTATTCATTTATGACGAATTTTAAAAATAAATTTAATTAAATTCCTAACCAATTCATAAATTACTGTTTGTATTTTTCAGAAAATAATTAAACGTTCTTAAAATTTTTCTAAATTTTTTTAAATATTTTTAGTAATAGTTTCATTTTTTTATGCAAGCAAATATTTAAAAAAAAAATCTTACAATTATTTTCAACATTATTTAAGCAAACCAAATTAAAATAGTGTAAAAAGAAGTTGAATTATCTATTGTTATTACTGCATTTGTAAAAACTATTGCAAAAAACTATTAAATCGTGATTACTAAATTTGACAGAGCATCAATTATTATTTTTTTTTACTAAATTAAATGGAGACATCTATTAAATTTTACATTAAAAAACATGTTAATTCTCTCATCTCTTCATTCTAAAAAGGAGTAGTAATATTTTTTTTATTTCATAATTCAATGTTTCATATATATTATTTTTTATTATAATATATCCTTCAGGCAATATTATCATTTTATATATTACCGTAATCACAATTAAGTAGTTAAATTAAAAGGGTAATAACAAGGTACAATAAAAATTAATTAGTACAACCCTAGAGGCATTTAATTCTAGTATCCATCATTGCAAAAGAAATCAATTATTATAGTTTCTCAAAATAACAAAAAATCTTTTCGATCTTACTTTTCATGTAATCACTGAGAAATAAATACTTTTTAATAACATTTAATTATCTATATATATTTTGCAGATATTATTTCTTTAGCAATATATCATTCAATGCGATTATTTTTATCAAATTAAAAAAATGGTTTTTGTTTTAATTATATGTCGATAGATAATTAACGTAATTGCACTGCTATCTTCAAAATATTTTTTAACGTAAACAACTAAATTATACCAACCTAATTAATTTGCCTCTTTAATTGTAATTATTAATTAAATTAAAGTCATTAAAGACAGTCTCACCCACCAGTTTTAATCAGAAAAAGGTTTGTTTACTTCGTATTAAAAGAGACAGGGCTACCTAATGATTTTCATCTTTGTTTTTTGAACTAAACAATTAAGTTCGAAACTCGATAACCAAAACCTTCGTATCCACAACGGGAAAAAGGATACAAGTCCATTGGCTAGAAATATCCTCCCGTGGACTCGAGAAGGAGAAGATAAAGGTTTGAACTGCCTGGGTAATGCTGAATCTGATACAAAGCGGTAGTTGTACATTGACTTATTATTCAATACACAAGGACAAAGATTAAAAACTGGCAATTTTATATTAATTACCCTGCAATACATGCTATATCTCGAAGTAAAAAGTCTCATAACGAAAAGTCGTCGAGAAAATTATCCTTCTGCTTGTATTATTATATTTGTTGTTAATATTTGCCTCATAATCTTCAAATATATTCTACTAATTTCGAGAAAGATGGGTACAAATTTTGATATTCTACCAACTTCATTTAATTTTCACATAGATAGACGTATGTTAGCCAATTTTTTTCGATATTTTTAATCTTTCTCTTTACACTGACACAAAATAATAAAAATTAAAAATATATAAATATTCCTGCTGATGCAAATAAAAAAAAAATTAAATATTCCAAACATCAGGGATTCCCAAAATAAAATTCTTCTGTACCAGACATCGCTACTCGAAAAAACTTTTGACAGCACACAAGGAAAGAAAACAAACGCAACAGCATGAGCTGGTAACTAGTGAAATGAATCATTGTTATTAAAATTAACGATTGTAATTCTTCTTGAACATTTCAGTAATTGAATTACACCACGTAATTAATCTTGGCCTATCAAGCCTTCGGAGATGCCTTGGTTGCCACATTTGGCGATTTCTGGTTACTTTGTGACCAAGAAAAGTCACCAAATCTGAAAGGCCCCTATTTTTACGATTTGACCTAAAAAAACTATTGAAATTTTCATTAGCACTTTGTGTTCTGCAATGAAGACATTTATTTAACAACATTTTGTCCCATAATTTCAAAAATAAATTTAAAGACATTACTAGTCTTTAAGGAGACCAGCATTTAAATTTTTCTATATTTTATCCTCGGCCAGAATTTATACCAGCTGTATAAACCTACAAAGCTCTATCTATTCGTTGAATAATATTTCTGAAATAATAATGAACAAAAGCTGCAATTGTTGTTGTTTTGCCTTGTGAGAACAAATATAAATCTTGCATTTACTTCATTATTAGTTTTATGTTTTTCAGATGTAGGAACAAGTAAGAAATAACAAATAAAAAGTAACAAGAATGTAGAATGTAGTAACAAGAACTGTTGGAAAGTTGTAGGAATCTGTTGTTGTCAAAAACTTTTGGATCAATACACTAAATAGTAACTTGTCCAATGAGCAAATTACAATTAAATTTTAATTTCCTAAATTGATAATAAATAATAATAATAATAAAAAATCCAACTTCCGTTTTGAACCTCAAACCATTCCGATTTGAAGAAAGTGTTACAAGTTAATATTATGTCTTAAAGCAAACGCTGCACCGACGTTATTCACTTAGCACTACCTAGGAGGTGCGTGTAGCTTGAAGATAAGCTACGAAAGCAAGTAACAATACCCTCGCAACTCTCATATGAGACCGGGACCTACGGTTTAAATTGGATTTCAAACTACTACCAACATCCATGGCACCGCCGGGACTCGAATCCGAAACCTTTGGTACCGAGCGCCAGAGCGCTAGTCACTCAGCCTATAAGTTAAAAGAAAATCATTATAATTTCGATTGTATTTAATGTAGAGTAAAAATAAATATAGTTTTGAAAAACCGAATAACTGGGTTTTTAATTTGTTGCTGTTGTTCTAATGCAGCTGGCAATACCGAGTCAGTTAATCTTATGCCATAAGCAAGGGCTACACTGCTGTTACTCATTTAACACTACCCAGGGGACACGTGTAGATTGAAGATACACTACAGACGCTAGTAACACTACCCCGGGTTTTAATTTAAAAAAGAATAAAAAAATCACGAAATTTAGTTAAAAATCCCTTTTAAACGTAGTCACATTTAAAAGAAATTCCATAAATATGCATTAAAAATGTTCTTAAATAATGGTTTAAAGTTTCGCTTAATAAATGATGTTTGGTTCTGTAAAATTATGTTAGATTATTTGTTATAAAAATATATGACAGTGCATAACTATTAAAAAGTAAATAAACTCAGATTATTTTATGTATAATCTTAAAGTTGGTTTAAATTACTTTTGCTATTTTTCCCTTCTTAGAATAATCGGTTATTTATGGAAGACTTCGAGAATCAAATGATTTGAAACTATTCTGTGCAGTCGAGAAAAATGATTGATTTCTTTTAGTAAACACAATCCATCAGAAAGTATTATAATTTCATCATAATCCATCATTTCAATATTAGTTTTTTCCAAGTTAACAGACACCTTCCATGTATATTTTTTTCTCTTTTGAATATACAACAATACCCTCTAACGTGTAAAATCATTTCTAAACCGATGCTAATTATATTTTAAATACAAATTGATTTAAGACTAAAAATTGTTTTTCGTAATTTTATTTTCAATCGATAATGAATGTAAAAAGTTGTAAATTAATTAGTTTTGTATCTTTACTGAAGCTTTTATTTAAAATATGTTTGTAATTAATATTTCATATATAAATTTTTCATACGAGATTTCTGATACTAATATACAGTTATGTTAGCAACATATAATAGCGTATTTTATATATTTAAAGAAATTTAAAATTAAAAAATAATTGCTAAAATAGTACTATTCTATTTCATACAAATGAGTCAGTGCCTTGTGGATAGTACTTTTGATTTTCGTACTAGGGCAGATGGTTTTCAAAATCAGCAACTCAACTCGAGATTTTTATACCGGGGAATATATAAAAATAAATCCGCGGGCTAGAAAATCCTTCCATTGGCTTTGTGGATGAGAAGAATACGGAGCGAAATCAAGCCACTTCGCTAAAATTAAAAATTTCGGCTTGCTTATAAAATTGCGGTGTAAAATTTCTATGCAGTATTGCAGGACTCTCTGGTGTCATACTGAGGAACGTTCAATCTGCTATACCTCTGTCGTTAAGAATGACTAATAACACATCAATTCAAAGCTTTTCTTCTTCTTTGGAGGGAAACAGCTCCATGGGGGGGCGCAAGATCATCTGCCTACTGGTAGATTTCGAGACAGGAGATATGCGATGTAGGTTTTAAGAGGTAGGGTTGTCAGCTCTACGCCTAACACTCTATAGTCATATTAGACCGAGACATACGTTTTAAAGAGGTTTCTGAGCCACTGCAAAACATTCATGTTACGACCAGGATTCGAACCCAAAACCTGAGGCACAGAGAGCTAGTCACTCGGTGATCAGGCCCCATTGCCATTACAAAACACAAAAATAGAAAGAATGAAATACAATAAATAAATTTTATTTCTGCAATAAATCATTTTATTTTAGGGTATTTAAACAAAACACTTAATAATAATTAAAAAGATAATGCATTTTTTAATTATTAGTGTTTGGTTTAAATACCCTAAAATAAAATGATTTATTGAAGAAATAAAAATTCATTCAATGTATTTATCACATCAAAAAAAAAATATTTAGTAGAATTAGAAGAAAGAATAATAAAAAAAATATTTCACTAATAGAATTAGAAGAAAGATTAGAATTATCACTATTTATTAGTACTCTTTTGTAGTTTACATCTCTTCTAGCGAAGCATCAACGGCTGTATTTCTAAACTTCTATTATAAAAATTAAAATCCTTTTTTTTTTATTTTTGTTTAAAGGCATTATAAATTAGCGATAAACTTTTACACTCAAACATAAAATAAGCAAAACCGGGTTGTTGTAATTTATAGAATCAAAATATTAAATACAGCAAAGCGATCAACAGTTTTGAACATAATACCTTAATCAAATGCACAAAAATAAAATTTAAAATATGAATGCATCTCTAATAACATCGTAATGAAATAAAGACAATAGAAAAAAAGAAACATGCTCTGTAATTAAGTTTCATTTAGGAAATGATTTTGCAACGAAAATTACTCCAATATTTCACAAGTAAAAGTAATTAAAATGCTTTTGCTTATTTTGAAATAAATGCCATATTATTCCGCTTTAGTAATCTATTTAACATTGTAATCGAGTAAATGAAGAAACGGAGTTATTATACAAATTCAGAAATTCTTTGCTTCATCGGTAATTGAAATATTTAATTGATTTATGAGCAGTACTTCATTAAATCGTAGAGCAATAACAGTTTTTAGTTTTTTTTTAATCTTTTATGAAATGATTTAACGTTGAAAATCGAATAAATCAGAACATTAGGATATTATTTTGCAATGAATTAAATGTCAAATCGTAGTACTTTATTTTAAAAAATTCTATTAATTTAAACCTATTTGTGAATAGACTTTTCTTTGCTAGTAAGTCAATATTTTTTGAAAAATATTACATTTTATTACTGATTTATCAAAAATCACTTGTAATTCTTTTTTTTTTTTAGTTTATTAAATGAAATACTTGGATTCAATTCATATCCAACATAATTTATTTTAAGACAATTATTGCATTTAAAGTTTTAATTTATTAATAAATTAGTTTATTGATAAATTACTTGATTATCAATTTTTTGTCTTTAAATATTTTTCATTCAAAATCTATAATATTAATTGCCAAATCATATATTAATAACATAACATTAATGTCAATATAATTTTAAACTTTCTTTTTAAAAATATATGTTAAGGAGTATTACATTAAGTGGATATATTTTTTAATTAAATTATTATTATACTTTCATCTTTTTACTAAACCTCATAATAGTTATCATCTGTATCATACATCAAATATTATATCTTGTATTAACATTATATAATCTATAACAGTTGTTATAAATATTTTTATATTTGGTTAAAGTTAACTACAATACTTATAATAATTGGTTTTCACGTTATATGTTCTCACCAAATAATTAAGACATTTAATACAATAAATTAATACATAAATAATATATAATAACATAAATAAATATAAATTATACAAATAATTGCAATATTTTGCATCATCACCTTTCGACCATACATCGATTAAAAAACAAAAAGTAATTTAATATTATGTTATATTAAATTAATATAATATTAATTAAATTATAATAATTTAGTATATCATAATAATAATATTAATGATTTTAAATTCATATACCTATTAGAAAAACAAAACGTATATTCTGCTTTTGTATCTTTTTTACAGTGTGACATTCATTAATCAAAATTATTCCCCTTGCTATCAACATTCAAAAACATTATTTGCACTTTACAAATTTTCAGCAAATTGTCTAAAATAAGTAAGTGAAATGATGAATTTTTAACTCTACAAAACCTGAACTGGGATTACCCTTATTTATGGTGAAAATAGTGACGATAAATTTTTGGCTGGAAAATACGTCTTCTAGAAGAAAGTAAGGATGCGAGAGTTCCTCATATACTGCTGTAGCGGTTTCATTTTAAATTAATGTGGCACAATGTAAAAGCATATGCAGCAACCACTCTTCCTTGAAAACACTGGATAATGTTGAATCTGTTATTTATTTGCCTTTGTAGTGGTGAATGATCTACGTCAAAGTGATCAGCGTTTTTGAAACTATAGAACCATGTTTTGAGAAAATTAAAGTATAATTCCCAAAAATTATGTGCATTTCAAATTGTTCATTTTTACCGTTTTGTCCATAGATACCTACAAAGCTAATGCACTATATTCCGATTTCATAGAATCTGCTGCATTCCAAATTAGCATAATGTTCCATCAGCTATACAATTATGCTCTGAATTACCTCCCATATTCTGTTACAGGCAGTAGGAAATATCAATCCCAGTTACGATTAATGTTTGGCTGCTGAATTATTTATACTTGATCGAATTTGTCGTATTTTGTATCCGTGTATAGAAATTACTTTGAAGAGATGAGGCTTATCTTTCACATATCAGTATTATAATTATTAGAATCAACATGATTAGCATATTTCGAAATGAGAATCCGAATACGATTTGAACAGGAATCGTTTAAGGGAGTTTATCCTTATTGCAAATTGTAGACCAGCGCCATTTTTCGTAACGAATACTAAAATTTTATTAATTTCGTTTCAAAATTTAGTCAGTTACTTGTGCATGAGGATAAATATGAATGTAAAAAATATATATAGTATATATAGTCTTAGATAAAAATTGTCCGTGTAAAAACTTTTTCAAATAAATAACTCTTTTTTCATGCTGATAACCCAAGAGTAACCCCATTTTAATTTTTTTTTCATAATCTTTATGAGGTAGGCATCATTTTGGTGTATTAACGTTAATCATTAATGACATGGATGTCATTAATACTTTCAGAGAGGTTAAATTTGGAAAAAATAGGAAATGATAACGGAAACACCAGTACAAAAAAGCAAAATAATTATACCTTTTCCCCGTTCATTTATTGTATTCATAAAGAAGTTGAGACAGGATACGTATCAGTGAATCTCCCACTTACTTAGGTATTTCTTACTTGATGGTTTCTTTAAAAGATTTTGAAGACTCATGGACACTTTTGAATAAATTTATTAAAAGCTAGATTAAATAGGTTTTTTTTTAATAAGACACCAAGTATAAACAGCATTATTTAAAAAAGAAAATTGTCCCTAGAAAAATAAACAGAAAGTAGCAACAATTGCAAAAACCTGAAATTTCAGATGGAGGTCCATGGGTCTTAGTTTGAGAATCACTGGTGTATTTGTTTCAAAAAGCAAGTATTTCAGCTTACCAAATCAACAGAATTAAATCCGTTTTTTCCTTTATAAGCTTTAAAAATTTATTTTTACCAGATACTAAAATTTCATATCGTACAACGCCATCCAATCAGAAACTCGAGGGGTAGGATATCAGACAGGGTGTCCGAAGTGTTAGTAACAGGTGGAAATTACTGTAATAAGCAAAAACATTGAATTACGAAGTAGGTTTGAATGAACTGTTGCTGTGGTTTTCAAATGATCTGGACTTAAATGGGAGGTTACTCGTCATTATATAGAAGGAAATGATGGATGATGTACAGCATTCCCATTTTGCCACCAGATTTTGGGATGAACACTTCCAGAGGATGTTTTCCCTCGAGTCTAATGGAACTCTGATATGGGTTAACATTCTCTCACAGAGTCTCTAACCAAAATGGTTTGGTTTTGAATTTCAACAAACTATCCACCAAGAAGCTTTGATCCCCGGAGTTGGAAATTAAATACTGGCAATATTTTTGTCTAGTTTCCTGTCTTTGTCAGCTGATATATATACACTTGCCAGAAAAAGTCTGCGTACAAGCACATAGCAAATATTCAAGAACGAAAAAAATTTATATTTTGAAAATGATAATAATTTCATATTGTATTTATTTTATTCCTTACACAATTCATTAACTTTTCATAATAATTTATGAAATATAACATACGTTGTGTTTAAGAAATAACAACTGAAATACAAAATAACACAAATTGCTACCAGTAAAAGTTTGCGTACAAAAATAAATATAATGAAATGTGCAAATCAAACTTCAATTAACTTTAACCACTTGCTCAGTTTTATTAGATAGTAGTTAAAATATTATGTTTTCAAGATTTGCGGCAAGTAAATCACAATGGATTTAAAAGGAAAGGAGATTACTCCTGAAGAAAGAAAGATCATCATAAAACTTAGGAATGAAGGCAAAACTCTTCGGGAAATTGGCAAGTTTGTTGGAAGAACTCATTCCGCTATCCAAAGAGTGATCAATAATTACACTTCATCGAAATCTATAATCTCAAAGCCACGTTCTGAACGTCCATCTAAGCTGACTGCCCGTGAAAAGAGATATGTCTTCAAGTCCGTATGTTTAAATCCACGTATAAGTACCTTTCAGATTGCAAATGTCGTTAGAGAGATATTTAAAAAAACACTCCATGAAGACACCATAGGAAAAATTTTGAAAAGGCTGGGTATCATGGTCGTGTTGCTCGCAGGAAGCCACACATATCAGCTGTGAATAGGCAAAAGCGTTTACATTTTGCAAATGAGTATGTAAATAAGTCTCCACAATTTTGGGAAAAAGTACTATTCTCTGATGAGAGCAAGTTTTGCATATTTGGCATAAAAGGATGTAAGCTAGTGTGGAGAAAACAAGGTACGGCTTTTAAAAAGTAGAATCTTGTGTCTACAGTTAAGCATGGTGGAGTTGGTATAATGCTCATGGCTGCCAACGGCGTAGGTCGTCTAACCTTTATAGAGTCGACATTAAACCATATAGGATATATCAACATTTTAAAAGAAAATTTGGAACAGAGCGCACAGGACTTGAACCTAGGAGATGACTTTTGGTTTCAACAGGACAATGATCCGAAGCACACTGCCCATAATGTTAAGCTCTGACTTCTGTACAATATCAAAAATCAATTGCATTCTCCTCCACAATCGCCGGACTTAAACCCCATTGAGCATTTATGGGACTTGTTGGAGCGAAAAATTCGACAGCACAAGATTACCTCAAAAGAAATGTTAAAGAGAGTGATAATCACAGAATGGAATAACATTTCTTCTGAGGAGACCTCAAACTCGTCCATTCTATTCCCAAACGATTAACAGAGGTTCTCAGACGTAAGGGTTATCCAACCACCTATTAAAGTTTAGTTGAAAGCCAATGGAAAGTATTTTTAAGGCTTTTTTTCATCTGTACGCAGACTTTTTCTGGCAGCTATTTCTAATATTCCTTATTTTAATTGTTATTTTAAACACAAATTGTGTTGTATTTCCTATCTCCGTTATTAATTGTTATTAAATACTAATGAATTGTGTAAAGAATAAATTAAATGCAATATAAAATTAATATCTTTATTAAAACATGATTTTTTTTTCAATTTTGAATATGTGCTTGTACGCAGACTTTTTCTGGCAAGTGTATATTAACAAATTTATTAACTCCGCTGCAGTATTGAACGATATTCCTTATAAAAAGAGCAGAAAAAATCATTTTTGGATGACTTTTAGGATTCAATGCTTCAGATTTTTTGCTTTTTATGTGAGATAGCCCATCAGTTATCATTGCATATGCTCTGTCAGAATCTCCACCAATTCTACACAGTCTTTAGAATCTGCAGAAAATTATTTGCGGGAATCTTTTACAGTTATACTCAGCTATTATTTTACCAACTCATACAGTCATACTCAGCTATTACTTTACCAACTCTAATATGATGTTCTCATACGATATAAGCATTTACCAACTCTTATATTCGTATGAAATAAGAAGTCTAATAAGAAAAGAATTAATTCAATGGTTTTAAAATTATTTTTTTATATATTTCATTTATTTTATAACCATCTAATCATTCCTTTTCCATTTGAAAACTATTTCTGTGATGTATTTGCAGAAAATAATGTTGTTCAAAAGCATAAAAAAAATCGGTTTTCCTATATGTTTTTAATTAATAAAATGCACTCAAATTGCTTTTATTCTTGATAAGAAAACTTTTTCAGGTAACTAAATTCCCAGAAAAGATCATTCTGAAATAGAATACGACCAAAAAGCAAAAACGAACTTTTAACCTTTAATCTATCCTGGAAACGCTTCATCCATTTTTGCTGTTACTTCAACTATCTATAGAAAGTCCATAAACCTAAAGAATATTTCAAAAAGGCAGCTTCACAATAAATCGGTTGATATGCATTACGAGGCCTCTTTATGGAAAAAAAATACAACTTATAAACCGTTTTCTTTATTATTGAAAACATTGCCTTCATAAATTATACTTCAAGTTATTCTCGATGTAAATTATATCTGATAGGTTGAAGACATAATTCGAAATTTTTTATAAAATTCATAAACGAATTTCCAGACTTGTAGACGAATTTCTAGACAGTAGTATCTTATAATATTTTTAGATCACTTTTCATCGATTTTAGTTCATTTAAAATTCCAAAGCTTCCAAAAAAGATTTTTAAAATATGAACGACTTCACCTCATTTTAATAAATATCTACTTTTAAACATTTTGGATTCATAAATGCTACTATATAGCCATATAATATATGTATATATATATAAGTGTGTGTGTATATATGCATATTATATATAATTTATATGGATAGAAACACACTTTATTTTGTAATTTATATGCATAGAAATACATCTTTTTCTTACGTTAACTAAGTTGTAGCCTTCTAGCTCTATCATAGCATATTTCTTTTTATATTGTAAAGGACAGGATATGCATTTCTGGTTAAAATCAAAAGATTGTTTTTTGTTGATACTCTATATAAATTTAAGAAAATTATTTTTTATCATTTTATATAAATATAAACAGGAAGGGCTCTCAAATTTTGAAATGAAATATTTCAAAATTTGTAATCAACAGAATGATAATATCTTTGAGACGTTAAACTTTAAATGCACCAATTAAAAATATCACTATAATCTTTGACTAATAAATTGCATTAAAGTCTCGATATAATATCCTTTAAACAGGAGGGTGGAATCGCTCTTGCTAAACGAGAGTCAAAACACATACACTCAAGAGCCAAAACATTATGACCACTTGTCAATAACGAGCTGGCCCACCTTTGGCGCGCAACACAGCTTCAACCCGCCTTGGCATTGATGCCACAAGTCCTTGGTAGATGGCCGGAGACAGATTGTACCAGATGTTTAAGCAACGATCACGCAAATCCGAGATATTGCGAATTGGTGGTCTTTGAACTCTGAGCTGCCGTCCCAGGACATCCCAAATGTGTTCTATCGGATTGAGATCCAGTGAGTCAGGCGGTCAGGACATTAACTGGAATTCAGCATCATGTTCCTGGAACCACTTCAACACAATTTTAGCCTTGTGACAAGGGGCGTTGTCCTGTTGGAACATTCCATTTCCAGCTGGAAAAACAAAGGCCATGTAAGGGTGCAACTGGTCCGCAATGATGTTCAGACACCCTGTAGCATTCATGGTCTGCTCTACCACAATCACGGGTCCCAGAGACGCCCAAGAGAACGTCCCCCAAAACATAATACCGACACCACCGGCCTGTGTATGACCTACTGTACATTGAGGGAGCGACTGTTCGCCTGGAAGACGTCGTATCCTGACATGGCCATCGGCGAGATGAATGACAAACCGTGATTCATCTGACCAGGCAACTCTCTCCCACTGATCCATGGACCAGTCACGATGTTCCCGGATCCAGCGCAGACGCAGTTGGCTATGACACATGGTCAGAAAAGGCACACGAGTGGGACGTTTGCTGCGAAGCCCCTATCCAACAGTGTCCGCTGAACAGTGTGCTCCGATACTATTCTACTTAGCCCTGCATTGTATTGGGCTGTCAGCTGAGCCACTGTCTGGCTCCGGTTTTGCTTCACCATGCGAGACAGTCTCCGACGACCTTTTTCTTTGATAGCGTGTGGACGTCCAGCACCATGTCGTCTACTGCTGGTTTCACCGTCATTCATCCACTTTGCATAAGTGCTAACAACTATAGATCGCGAACAACCCACGAGTCGTGCAGTTTCGGAAATACTTGTTCCGAGCCTTCGAGCCATTACAATCTGCCCTCTATCAAAGTCGCTTAGATCCGCAGCCTTTCCCATCACACACAGAAGTAAGTGACAGAATGATTCTTCAGACTCTCCAGCAGCAGTTAAATACCATTTCCACCTGATCACATGCCTTCCACGTCATCCAAGCGAGTTCATTGCAAAATTTAGGGGTGGTCATGATGTTTTGGCTCTTGAGTGTATATTCGAAATGTTTACACTGCATAGAATTAAAACGAAGAAAGCGCAGGGCGAATTTCGAAGCAGCCTCGACGACATGGATTTTAATTTGTTTTTGTATCCTTCTTATATACTCTACAGAGTGTTTCAAAAACTTTTCTTAACTTTTAAGAGTTCAAATCGTGAGAAATAGACAAATTAATAGGAATAAATAAATAGAAGGGTTCATTTTATGGACAAGTATGGAATTATATATGCATTGATTTGCAAACTTATTAGCACTTTGCCTAATAAATGGCACTGAAGTCCTGGTGCAATATGAGACAATTCTATAAAAATAATTCTTAAAATATAAGATAGAATTGTCTTTTTCCCAAACTAGCGTCAAATCACACTACAATGAATTTACGATGATGAAAGCGAACAGCGTATTTATTAGCCATCTTTTAATCTACAAAACAGATTTTTAAACTAATTTTTATCCATTTTTATATTAATATACAGAGTATTTCAGAAAACTCTTCCTAGCTTTTGGAGATTCGAACTTCAAACAGTGGCAAATAGAGTGTAAAACAAATGGAAAATTTGCTGAACAAAAATGGAGCTGTAAGTAGACTGGTTTGCAAATTCATTACTACTTTGGCTAATAAACGATACAACTGTTTCAGTACATTATCTTTTACCTTTCTACTTCTGGAGTTTTATTTTTATTAAAAGATTTTCAGTTTCATTGTTTTAGTTTATACGCACTTCAAATCTTGAACAATTTCTTCCTTTGATTTTGAATGGATTTGATGACTATCAACCGTGTATATCAGGAGCACGGCACAAATAAAGGGTAAAGTTTGAAGTTCATTCTGAAATGCATCTTTGAAATGGATGCACGTGCCTTATAGATAGTCAATTTGTAAGGCACGTTTTATACTGTTCTAGTGTTTGCAGATTCTTACTGTTAACAGTATTCTTCAAATGAAATCATATAGATTAAGATCCAGATAATATGGAGACTAATCCAGGCCTATGCAAGTCACTTGGAAGTAATTTAAGGAAAGGACTTACTTTTGCAAATAATTATATTTAAAATTCCAGTCCTACCGATTATCAGTCTAATTATCACTATTTTGAAGTTGGGTCATTTCCAAATACTAGAGAAAAACTTTTATGTCAGGAATTTTCTTCGACAAGGATTTCAACATGTTCATTACATAAAAAGTGAGAAAAGATGCAAATTTTTCTCTAAATTTGATGCTACAATTTACTTATTCGATAAGGCAACAAAATGGATGGTGGGAGTTAAATATTAAATTAAGAGGGAAATTTAAAATTATAAATGGCTGTGAGCAATTAATTATCCCACGAATTAATGTCATTTAAACATTATGTAATAACATTCAGTTATGTATCTTGATTTCAGTCCATAAAAAATCAGTTAATTAATTATATTAATCAATTATTAACATTTCCCTCTGTTAGAAAATGGAAAACTTTGCTTTTATAGAATGGACATAATTAATTATATTTATTAAAAATCAATAAGATATATCAAATTAAGTTTTAATTGTGCATTATAATTTTTCATTCATATATATTACCTACTTTTTTTGAAATTTAGACAACACAAAATGGGAATTATATAAACTCTAAAAACTGTGTTTGAAATAACTTGATTTACTTATAAAAGTTAAATATACGAAAACAATTCAAGTAATAAGAAATAGATTAAAGCTTAATGATTTTAAAATTATAATCAATTCAACAATCATACACAAAAATACACAATTTATCGTTCAAATCAATTTGAATAATTTACCTTCAAAATTTCAACAGTTGAATCTATCATACTAAGCTTTTTAAGATGAAAGTCAATTCAGAAATTACCATACGTAAATGATGATAATGCATCGGAAACCAAGCATTATTTAAAGTAAATGATTTTAGAAGTCAGTTTGTCCATTTCTAAAAATAAATGCAGTTGGAATATTTTGGTCCACGAGAGACATACTAAATGGTTTCTGCAGACCATTTATATCTCTTTCATGGAAGTTTAAAGTTTAGATCTGCATTAAATATCAATATAAATTTCGTTTTCATGATGTAATTGTAATCTTTTATTTTAAGTGGTTTTTCAGTGAAAAATTCAAATAGAAATATTTTGAAAACATAGATATCAATATTACCTTAAACTTATGCTTATGATACATCATGTTTTTCAAAAATTATTCATAGAAATCTATCCTTAAATCACTTATTTTTTATGTTTTCATTCTTACATGATGTATTTAGTAACGTAATTATCATTCATTTTCCAGAATTAATTATAATACAATGTATGTATGATTTCCAGTTTTAAAATACTGTTATGGATGCTGTATATTGGGATATTTGGATATTCTTAATTATATTAACAAAATGTAATTCCTCCATTCATGCTTCATTACATTTTAAAGTTAATTGAAATAGTAATGTTACTTGTTAAGGTAGAATAGAAGAAATACCATACCATATATTCGGACCATTTACAATATAAAACCCCCTTGTATTGCTTATTGAGCATTAATATAATACTAGCAGTGAAATATGTTTTACAGACTCGTCTATGAAACCAGTAAGAATACAATTAGGAATTTGCCTCTTCTTTTGTAAAAAAATTTAAATAATACTCTTTTTATTTCACATACAACATTGTATCATTTATATGAAAAATAAAAGAAAACAGACATCAATAAAAACTACGAGACTTATTCACTAATATTCCTAAGAGAAATCGCAAAAAGATTTCATATATACAGTATATATTTATTTTACAAGTATATACATTTAAAGTATTTGAAACTATAAACATACGGAAATATGGAAAATATCAGAAGCAAAACTTCTTTTTTTTTTGCTTATAATGACAGTACCTGCCATGAATATTGGGTGATCTACATGGCTAAAATATATATAGTCACTATGTAGTAATATTTTAATTAAGATATAATAAAGAAAATATTATACATTTTAAATATGAGATTATTTAAAATTTATTGAAAAGAAATATATTGCAAAGAAATCATCGACTTAAAAAGACATCATCAGAGATTAAATTTTCTATAGCTCCTAAAAGTTTTGATAAAACTGTTAAAATAAAAGAACTACGTGAATTTTAATCAAAAATAAATCTATTTCTAACCTTTAAATATTATGTTAATAATATTTAAGTAGAATCCTTAATCTATTAATAACTTGTAGATTAATCACAGATAAAAGATTAAGATTAATATTCTGCAGTTTCAAGAAATCTTGAAAACATTGCTTAAAATTAAAGTTGATATTATTCGAATTCACGTAATTCGTTACTTGAATCGAGCCAAATAATGAATTTATCATAGTTTTAATTTTATATATGTTTTAAAAAATTCAATCAGTTATCATATTTGCTCATACTTGCAATATAATTCGTTACGTGAATTCAAATCATATTATGAATTTATGATACATTTTATTTTCTAACCTTTTAAAACTGTTGTTGTTGTTGTTTCTTACTCCACTTGGTCGACAGTAACATTGGCCATATCCATGAGCCCGTGTGTCTTAAACAGACGAGTCATGATAAAGGGTAAAAAATGACGCTTCATTTTGTCCTTCACCTTGCTGCACAAAGACATGGGACATCCAAAAGGAGAAGTCTGACTTAACCCCCCCCCAGACACTGACTACCCTCTTTAGTCACCTTTTACAACATACATGGGCTACAGTGAAGCTATTCTAACCCGGACCCACACAGGACCCAAAAACTTCAATCTTAGCATATTTGTTAAAGTTGCAACGTAACATCTTGTAACGTAATTCGTTATATGAATACGAATCATATTATGAATTCAACATAATTTTATTTTCTACCCATTTTTAAACTTCAACCAGTCAACATACTTGCTCAAGTCGCAACATAATGTCTGTGATGTTGATCGCTTAAATGTAATATACCACGATATGGCGTACATTTTTGTAAATCTAATAGAATATGTCAAAATCAAATGCAACTTTCTGGGAAAATTGAATAATTCTGCATGTATATCTAAGAATTAAATTACCTTGATGTATTTCTGCAAACAGTCAGAACCAGTCACCAGTTTTGCAACCGGTAAATCCATTTATGTGTATTCCCATCAAAGAATACTGTAGATCGATGCAAAAGTAACCCAGAGACAAACAAAAAAAAAAGAAGAGGAAGAAAACCCCAGGAATTCGGGCAGCAGCTACTGCAAAGAAACAATCCTTTACCTTTATCTTCCACCCCCACCTCCCACCACCCCTCACTCTCCTGTTCTCCGGCGTCTTCCGTGCGTATGATCACAAAGAGAGGCCGCCCTTTTGTCGAACAATAAATCGCCGAAATTGTGGGAGAAAATCACCTCTTTCCGGCGCAACAAGCAATGAGAGACAAACAACGCGTCATCATCTTTTTTCTTTTTGGGGCCCCGAACAAATGGTGCCCGTCGTGTTCTACAAGGGAACTCGCAGCGATGAACAAACGGAAGCGACGCCATAAAACTGCCTTCGGGAGAATGGTTCTCTTTCTTTCCTTCTCTCTTTTTGGTGGATGGTGGGTGGAAAGTGGGTTGTAAAATCCATTCCTCGAGAACGAGCAGGTTTTCGGACAAGAAGGATCTGTTATTGGACGGACACCTTCTGCTTAGGTATTTCTTCAGTTCCGAATGCGGTGATGTGGAAAGGGTTAAAGGGGTTTTTTTCTGAGGAAGATGGTATTGGTCTAGGTTTTATTACAGTTTTTGTAAAAGATCACATCGACCATTCTTGGTGAAATGTCTCGCAAACAACAAAAAAGCTTAATTGGGTTATCAGTTACTATTTGGTTTTTCTGGTGTTTGACGTGGTACTATTTTAAGTAAAATTTATTTTAATTTATTTTAGAAAGCATAGCATCTATGGCGCCATTTTCAAGAATAAAAAAAAAAAGTTTGGACAAAGAATATTTTTTATTGAGCCCACACTTGCTACAGAGTTTCCATTATTTCGGAATCGGTGATGCGGAAGCTTTTTCACTTTACTCAAATTCAGGTGTTTTTGAAGAAGGATGGCATTGATATATGACTCTAATATGGTTCGGACAAGAAGAATCTGTTATTGGACGGACACCTTCTGCTTAGGTTTTTCTACACCTGAATGCGGTGATGTGGAAAGGATTAAAGGTTTTTTTTTTCCTTTGAGCAAATTCCAATGTTTTCAGAGGAAGATGGTGTTATTCTAGGTTCTATTAAATTGGGTGTAAAAGATCACATCGACCATTCTTGGTGAAATGTCTCACAAACATAAATGCTTAATAGGTCATCAGTTATTATTTGGCTTTGATGGTATTTATCGTACTACTACTTTAAATAGAATGGTGGATGGAAAATAGGGCTGTAAAAATCCTTTCCTCGAGAACGAGCAGATTTTCGGACAAGAAGGATGTGCTATTGGACGGACACCTTCTGCTTAGGTTTTTCTCTCCATTTCCGAATGCGGTGAAGTGGAAAGGGATAAGGATTTTTTTTTCCTTTTGAGCAAATTGCAATGTTTTCTGGGGAAGATGGTGTGGTTGCAGGTTTTATTGCAGTTGGTGTAAAAGATCACATCGACCATTCTTGGTGAAATGTCTCACAAACACAAAAAATGGTCCATTCTTAATCTGTTATTGGACGGACACCTTCTGCTTAGGTTTTTCTCCAGTTCCGAATACGGTGATGTGGATAGGGTTAAGGGTTTTTTTTTTTTCCCTTTGAGCAAATCGCAACGTTTTCTGAGGAAGATGGTATTGGTCTAGGTTTTATGGCAGTTGGTGTAAAATATCACATCGACCCTTCTTGGTGAAACGTCTCGCAAACACAAAAGCTTAATTAGTCATCAGTTACTATTGGGCTTTGCTGGTGTTTGTTGTACTATCATTTCAAGTACTAGTGGGCTGAAAAATTTTAAACAGAAATTATCGTACTACTATTTTAAATGGAATGGTGTGGTTCCAGAAAGTGGGACCCTTCTGTCTCACAAGCACAAAATGTTTAATTGGTCATCAGTTCACTCTTTGGCTTTGCTGATGTTAGTCGTACTACTATTTTACATAAAAAAAAATTTTAAACAGAAATTATCGTACTACTATTTTAAATGGAATGGTGGGTAGAAAGTGGGCTGTAAAAATCCATTCCTCTAGAAGAAGGTGGTGGCAGTGTGGTTCCATGTTTTATTACGGTGTGTAAAAGATCACATCGACTCTTCTTGGTGAAATGTCTCAAAACACAAAATGTTTAATTGGTCATCAGTTTACTCTTTGGCTTTGCTGATATTAGTCGTACTACTATTTTACATGTTACTACTATTTTAAATAGAATGGTGGGTAGAAAGTGGGCTGTAAAAATCCATTCCTCTAGAAGAAGCAGGTGGTGACAGGTGTGGTTCCATGTTTTATTACGGTTGGTGTAAAAGATCACATCGACCCTTCTTGGTGAAATGTCTCACAAACACAAAATGTTTAATTGGTCATCAGTTTACTCTTTTGGCTTTGCTGATGTTAGTCGTACTACTATTTTACATAGAAATTATCGTACTACTATTTTAAACGGAAATTATCGTACTACTATTTTAAATAGAATGGTGGTTAGAAAGTGGGCTGTAAAAATCCATTCCTCTAGAAGAAGCAGGTGGTGGCAGGTGTGGTTCCATGTTTTATTACGGTTGGTGTAAAAGATCACATCGACCCTTCTTGGTGAAATGTCTCACAAACACAAAATGCTTAATTGGTCATCAGTTTACTCTTTGCTTTGCTGATGTTAGTCGTACTACTATTTTACATAGAAATTATCGTACTACTATTTTAAACAGAAATCATCGTACAACTATTTTAAATAGAATGGTGGGTAGAAAGTGGGCTGTAAAAATCCATTCCTCTAGAAGAAGCGGTTTTTCGGACAAGAATGATCTGTTATTGGACGGACACCTTCTGCTTAGGTTTATCCTCCAGTTCCGAATGCAGTGATGTGGAAAAGAGTTAAGGGGTTATATATATATATATATATATATAAGGGTTTTATTTATATTTATTTTGTAAACCAAAATCACTTTGATTTCATTTTTCGGGGAAGAGTCAGTTTTCGGTTAAGAGCAGCTCATTATTTTAAAAGCATCTTCTGTTAGGTTTTCTGTTTCCAAATGTAGTAATAAGGGAAGTATTAAGCGTTTCCTCTTTCAATAAAATGCTATCTTACCTAAGGAAAATGAAATTAATGGCATAGTTTACTGTGCCATTACGATTACAGTAAAGAATCACATTAACTATTTGGGCAAGATGATTCTCAAGCAATTTATATATGTATATATATATATATATATGTAAACTCATGTTTGTGAAAATTGCAACACCATGAAGGAGTTACGCGAGTGAGCTGATATTTTCAGGAAATGCAAATTAGCGCATGATATGCAAATGATTAGAATTTCAAATCCGTAGCGCATGCGTATGCTGGGCAGCGCCCTCTGAACGGCGGATGGATCCGAATAAATAGACGGCTGTAGCGAGGCGTGTGTGGTTATCGGTGGTTATCGGTGGTTATCGGTGGTTATCTGCTAATGGTAAACGTTAGCTCAATCGTTACTTATGCCTCTTCGACGAAAGAGAGCGACATTTGAACAACTTACAGAGTTTGAACGAGGGAGAATCATCGGCCTTCGTGAAGTTGGATTGTCTTATCTTGCAGTAGCCGCTCGTGTGCAGCGTAATAGCAGCACAGTGATGCGTCTTTGGAAGCAGTGGACGGACGAGTGTCAGACAACTCGGAAATCCGGGAGTGAACCCCGAAATGTGACGTCAGCTAGCGATGATAGACACCTGGTCCGCATGGCGCTGACGGACCGTGCAGCTTCCACTAGACAATTGGCAGCACAGTGGTCAATAGCTACAGGTGTTTCATTGTGTGCTTCATCAATTCGTAGGCGTCTGCTGCAGCGTGGACTGCGCGCAAGAACTCCTTTATACAGGATCCCTCTAAGGCTAAACCATCGCCGCCTGCGGCTACAATGGGCCGCTCAGCATAGAGACCGGCATGCTGATTGGCAGCATGTCGTGTTTTCTGACGAATCCCGCTTTAATTTGTGGTACCATGATGGCCGCATTCGTGTCAGACGCTATGCCGGTGAACGCCACCTTCCAGAGTGCATTATCGAACGCCACAGTGGACGAACACCCGGAGTTATGGTCTGGGGTGCCATAGCATATCATGGACGATCTCAATTGCTAAGAATTGTGGGCAATCTGAACAGCAACCGGTACATCAGTGAAGTTCTACAGCCCCAAGCTGTTCCCTTCCTTCAACGCTTGCCAGGCGCTGTATTTCAACAGGACAATGCCCGCCCTCATATCGCTAGGACTGTTCAATCCTTCTTTGCAACGCGGCAGGTACAGCTCCTTCCTTGGCCTGCGTATTCCCCGGATATGTCGCCGATTGAACATGTGTGGGATTTTGTTGGTCGGCGTCTCGCTCGTGATCCTCGTCCTGTTGCTTCTGGAGACGAACTTTGGGTGCGCATACAAGCAATATGGAATGCTCTTCCTCAGGCAGACATTCAAAATTTGTTTGACCCCATGCCACGTCGTGTAGCAGCACTTATTGCGGCGCGTGGTGGTTACACAAAATACTGATTCCGATCTCTTGTTATTGTTTGTTTGCTTTGAACATTTAATCATTTATTTGTACCACTACCACTCAACTGTGTATTAAATTTCATTCAATTATGACGATTCCTTCATGATGTTGCAATTTTCACAAACATGAGTTTATATATATATATATATATATATATATATATATATATCTGTGTGTGTGTTATAATGATGTGCCCATTCTTCAGTATGTGTTATTTTAAAAGCATCTTCACTCATACTCCCTCTACATTGAAATTTGTTGGTATGAGAAATTTAAATCCTTTTCACTTTTAAAATATTGCGATATTTCCTAGGCAATATTTTATTGTTAACGCTCTTCTAGATCCCCTATTTAAGTTAAAGGATCCATATTTATGATTCTAATATAAAATAAAAATCCCCCAAGGCTACTCTTAGTGTTATAATTTGTTGAATAGCCATAGAATCTGTTTGACTACTAATATGTTCTAATGGTACTGTTAATCAGATAGTAACCAGTACCATTTTTATTTTAATATTATATTGGATTCAACATTCAATTAAGTAATTATAATACGACAAATAACTCTCACAATTTATTCGAGAGGTTTGAGAAAACTTGGCACCAATAGCAGAATTTTTCTTTCTTCTGTGTTCAGAGATATCAACTTTAGCGTTAAGTTTAATGTCTTAAAAAGTTGTTTTTCATTTCATATACGGTTATATTGTATGATATATTTTTTTCTTATGAAACTTGATTCATTACACCTGATATAACACATAAGTTATTTCACATATATGTGCATAATCCTAAACACTTTTTCATTGCCGCAACAGCCTCATCGGGGGCCAAGGAAGTCTGACTACTGTCAGATTCCGAAATATGAGACTTTTTTTATACGGGGTAGGGGTTGCCAGACATACGCCCAAAAGTCGTATTAGACAGGAACCTGCTGTTTAAAGTGGATTCGAACCACTACAAACATCCATGACACTGCCGGGACTCGAACACGAAACCCGTGTATCAAAACCAGCGCACGAGTCAGCGAGCCATTAGGTCACATTGCTAAACACTAAGGAAAAATAAAAAAATTATTTTTATTAAAAAAGTATTTTCGCCATCGTGATGGATTTAAACTTATTTAACAAAAAAATCATTTAGGAACAAAATCCTTATACACTCATGTCCATAAATTAAGGATAATTCAGAATCACACAGAAATTGAACTCTAAAATAAAAATTTCACCTGTAGAATTATCACACACATCTTGAAGAAGAATATGCAAATTACAGGAAACCACCAGATGGCGCGGATAGTACGTCACAATGACGAGAGTGTAAGAGAGAGGTATATAAGGAATGGTGGCAAAGAAGTAAAATTGTTCACAAGCGCTTTAAAAGCCTTTCAGTGCAATAACCGCATAGTTATGGCACAAAGGAAGCATTTGGATGATTTTTACGTGATAGAATTATCGGACGACTGGAATGTGGACGTACCCAGCTGGAAGTATCCGAGGAACTTGGAATCGCCCAGAGTGTCATCTCCAGGCTTTGGCAACGATTCCAAGATGATGGTAATGTGAGTAGATGTTACAGCACAGGTCGATGAGAACCGATATTTAGCAGTTACTGCCAAAAGAAACAGACGGAGTACAGCATCAGACCTGTCTCGTAAGCTCTCTTCAGCTACCGGTACGACAGTTTCAAGGCAGACCGTGTACAGACGCTTAGGGCACATTGGTCTATATGCTCGTAGGCCTGTCAGATGTGTTCCACTTACCGCAACTCACTGTCGCCTGCGATTAACCTGGAGTAGAGAGCATGCATTGGGGACACCGCAACAGTGATCTTGTGTGATGTTTTCCGACGAGTCCAGGTTTAATTTGCATGCAGTGTGATTCTCGCCGGACTTTCTTATGGAGAGCGCCAGGTACCCGCTACCACCAAGAGAACACCGTTGAACGACACCGTTAAGATGGTACAGGGTGGCTCGTTTGGGGAGGAATTATTCTGGTTCCAGAACTGACCTGCATGTTCAGAGTGTAACGATGACAGGCCACATCTATCGGGATGTCATTCTGGAACAACATGTACGTTTGTTTCGGGGCGCCATGGGTGCTGAATTTCTGTTTATGGATGAAAACGCCCGTCCTCACCGTGCAAACATTGTAAACGAATGCCTTCAATTGAAGGATATCACCCATATGGATTGGCCAGCATACTCACCGGACTTGAATCAATACAGCATGTGTGGGATACGCTTGCCCGACGAATTGCAACCCGTCAACCCTCCCACCTGTCAACCGGTACTTCGGAGGGCATTGCTTGATGAGTGGTGTAATATTTCTCAAGATCAGATTGATAATTTGATACTCAGCATGCCTAGGCGTTGTAAGGCCTGTATTGCATCTTCCGAGAGACATACTCCATATTAACCATCATACTAACCATGTTATACTATTTTTTGTAAATAGGTTCTTTTTTGAAATTTGCTCCAGGAGTAAAAATTGCAATTTTTATTAATTATGTCAAACATATAAAGCATTTTTTTTTTTACTCTTTACATTTTGTTTAATAAATAGACTTTACAAATAAGTCAAATTTGTTTTGCTTCTGTCTCTTTCTTTGCCTGAACTTCATTATCCTTAATTTATGGACATGAGTGTATTTACTGTAATCAACAGGTTTTTCTGAGTAAATTGTTTTTAAAAGAACATAACTTATTAGCATTCGTTACTGTGATCCTTTTATTAATGAACTGCTCAAATGAACTGCTCAAATGAACTGAATGAAATCACATCACAATGTCTCTAAAGTAATATAAATTAAAATATAGCACATAAGTATATAGCACTAAAAGTAATATAAAATATAAATTAAAATATAGCACATAAGTATATAGCACTAAAGTAATATAAAATATAAATTAAAATATAGCACATAAGTATAGAGCACTAAAGTAATATAAAATATAAATTAAAATATAGCACATAAGTATAGAGCACTAAAGTAATATAAAATATAAATTAAAATATAGCACATAAGTATATTGCACTAAAGTAATATAAAATATAAATTAAAATATAGCACATAAGTATAGAGCACTAAAGTAATATAAAATATAAATTAAAATATAGCACATAAGTATAGAGCACTAAAGTAATATAAAATATAAATTAAAATATAGCACATAAGTATATAGCACTAAAGTAATATAAAATATAAATTAAAATATAGCACATAAGTATAGAGCACTAAGTAATATAAAATATAAATTAAAATATAGCACATAAGTATAGGCACTAAAGTAATATAAAATATAAATTAAAATATAGCACATAAGTATAGAGCACTAAAGTAATATAAAATATAAATTAAAATATAGCACATAAGTATATAGCACTAAAGTAATATAAAATATAAATTAAAATATAGCACATAAGTATATAGCACTAAAGTAATATAAAAAATATAAATTAAAAATATAGCACATAAGTATAGAGCACTAAAGTAATATAAAATATAAATTAAAATATAGCACATAAGTATATTGCACTAAAGTAATATAAAATATAAATTAAAATATAGCACATAAGTATAGAGCACTAAAAGTAATATAAAATATAAATTAAAATATAGCACATAAGTATAGAGCACTAAAGTAATATAAAATATAAATTAAAATATAGCACATAAGTATAGAGCACTAAAAGTAATATAAAATATAAATTAAAATATAGCACATAAGTATAGAGCACTAAAAAGTAATATAAAATATAAATTAAAATATAGCACAAAGTATATAGCACTAAGTAATATAAATGTAAATTAAAAATATAGCACATAAGTATATAGCACTAAAGTAATATAAAATATAAATTAAAAATATAGCACATAAGTATATAGCACTAAAGTAATATAAAATATAAATTAAAATATAGCACATAAGTATATAGCACCAAAGTAATATAAAATATAAATTAAAATATAGCAAAGTATAGAGCACCAAAGTAATATAAAATGTAAATTAAAAATATAGTACATAAGTATAGAGCACTAAAGTAATATAAAATATAAATTAAAATATAGCACATAAGTATATAGCACTAAAGTAATATAAAATATAAATTAAAATATAGCACATAAGTATATAGCACTAAAGTAATATAAAAATATAAATTAAAATATAGCACATAAGTATAGAGCACTAAAGTAATATAAAATATAAATTAAAATATAGCACATAAGTATAGAGCACTAAAAGTAATATAAAAAATATAAATTAAAATATAGCACATAAGTATATAGCACTAAAGTAATATAAAATATAAATTAAAATATAGCACATAAGTATAGAGCACTAAAGTAATATAAAAATATAAATTAAAATATAGCACATAAGTATAGAGCACTAAAGTAATATAAAATATAAATTAAAATATAGCACATAAGTATATAGCACTAAAAGTAATATAAAATATAAATTAAAATATAGCACATAAGTATAGAGCACTAAAAGTAATATAAAATATAAATTAAAATATAGCACATAAGTATAGAGCACTAAAAAGTAATATAAAATATAAATTAAAAAATATAGCACATAAGTATATAGCACTAAAGTAATATAAAATATAAATTAAAATATAGCACTAAAAGTAATATAAAATATAAATTAAAATATAGCACATAAGTATATAGCACTAAAGTAATATAAAATATAAATTAAAATATAGCACTAAAGTAATATAAAATATAAATTAAAAATATAGCACATAAGTATATAGCACTAAAAGTAATATAAAATATAATTTAAAAAATATATCACAAAGATATATTAGTTTTTCAACTAATCATTTTATACGATCTAGATTACCCCAAAATGGTCATGACTCCTCAGAATTTAAAATCTGGATAGATCGTAATATTTTCGGATATTATGGAAGTTACAAATATGATCATTCAAGATTCCAAACTGATTTTTATGTTATATTTATATTAATTAAATTCCTGTGTCACTTTTTAAAAATCATCGGCCACTGCTACTTTTTTTCCTGCAATAGCAAAATTTAAAATTCTGCTTTTAATTAAACATTCCCGAAATTAAAAAAATAATACCTATTCCAATAAAATTACGAATAAAAATATTTACTGTTGATTCAATTCTAATTCTTCTATTTTCTAATGAACCAAGCCAAGGAAATTCTTTTATTTATTTAAAAGGCATTATTACAAAATATAGTAAATAATTTGATTGGATCGTTAAGAAATAAAAAAAAAGATTATTCTTCTAAAAAATTTTAATCATTTTTGAATACTATATTTTCTTCTTCATTGGCGCAACGGCCCAATTGTTGGCCAAGGCCGCATGGCTACTGGCAGATTTCTAGATTGGGGATGTTTTCTTTTTACGAGATATGATTTTCAACCCAACAATCTACAGTCATATTAGACCGGGACATACGGTTTAAAGTGGATTCGAACCACTACAAGCATCCATGGCACCCACCGGACTCAAATCCAAGACCTGTGGCAGCGGGCACCGAGGGCCAGTCACTGGCTAATAAGGCCCCTGCTATATTTTCTATTGCTATTATTTCATTTTTTAATGCATTCAATTAAAAATTACATTTAAAAATATATTTGAAATAAATATTTTTTTTTTACATTTAATATTTTTAAATATTATATAGTTTAAAAAAAACATTTTAAATAAGATAAAAAAGAAACATTTAAATTAACATTTTAAAAATTTATTAGTATTTTGTTTTAAAATATTTTTCAATATATTAAAAAATTATAAATAAAAACTATAAGTTATATTTATAATTTTTAATATTTTGAACAACAGCAGTGTATTTGTAATCTTTTAATTCCTCGTAATAACCTCGCTTCTTTTTTTGCGTCAGTTGTTTAATGTGATTCATTAACGAATAAAAAACTATTTTCTTCACAAATTTTAAAAATCCTTATTAGAATTCCGTTTTCTTTGCGATTTTACTACATTTCTTCCTTTAATCCCAACCAATTAACGATTTTTAAATATAATATATTCTTTGCCATTTAAAGGTTACTTTTATTCTTGACTAAAAAAAGATTAATTTATTCTTAAGTTGTTCCCATATTAGAAAAAAAAAAAATTGTTTGGTTTTTTATGGTCTAAAAAGCTTTTTGCCAGACAAAAATTTTAATGGTGGTTCAATTTTCTATTTATATACATTATTATTAAATATAAAACTGTAGCATAACAATGCTTTTAATTAATTATTTCTCTCCAATGAATATTTTTATAAAAAATGTTTTATAATCTAATTATAATAAGGTATATAAAATTAAGATAGCTCAATTAAAAAATTCGTATTATATTAATTAATTTTATATTTATAATAAAAAACTCATTATATTAATTAATGGTAAAGTCTTTTTTATACATTATTTTTCAATGACTGCAAGTCCTTGAAATTTGTTAATTAACTTTTCTTATTTTTTGCAGTGAAGATAAAAAATAATAACTGATGCCAAATAGTATAAATTAAACCTGTATTAATTATACTCGTATAAAAAAGTATTATAGAAAAAAAATTTCCTAATAAGCCAAGCCAAGCCAAGTAAATACTGCTATTTAATTATTTAAAAGGAATTATAAGGTAATTTGAAGAGGTAGTTGAGAAATAATAAAAAAAACGATTCTTATTAAAAGAAATTTTAAATTACTTTTCGCAATACTATATTTTTTATTGCTAAAAATTTATTTGTTTAGATCCTATCAAATATTTTTTTTTAAATTAAAGTTTTTAACTATTATTTTACATTTTCTTAAAGCCATATTTATCTTTTATTAAAGTGTTTTTGTATAGTATATCTAAAAATATTTTCATTCTCAGTTTTTAAAAGGTTGAATGGTTATTCGAAATTTACTAAAATGTTTATTTTTATTAAAATATAGCTTTAAATAATTTTAAAAGATCTTAAATTTTAATTTGTAAATTGGATACGAAAAGTTGTTGTTGTAAGTAAACTAATCCTCAGTGTCCGGCAAAAGCGGGACGGACACCCCATGAGTAGTCTATCCATAGATGGAAAGCAAAGGGACAACTTCTGTTGTGATGGAGCAACCATAGGTAGAAGTCTGACTTGACTAGAAAGGCATTGCCCTCCTTGACCCGTGTCGCTGAAGGAGGGGGCAGTGTCTTTCTGTAGGACTTTAGGAGGAATTATCCTACATTTGCGTATAGTAAGGGGAGAAATAACCCGGAAAACTCCCACCAAGTAATCCGACTCATAAGGCAAGATGTTGAACATCACAAACGCCATCGAGACTCTCCGTTTTTTGAAACACTGTCTACAACAGTGCCGACAGCGGATTGTACCTGAGCCCTAATGCTCATTATCGCTGCACGTTACTACTGACCCACGAGTCGGGCCCGTTTGTTTAGAATGTCATAAATAAAGGAAATATTTATGACACTGTAGATTCTAGAATAATGTGCATTTTTTGTAATGTCATTAAAAAAGAAAAATCCACAAAAAAATTAAAAATCCCACAAAAATTATAAATAATCCCATGCCCGGCAGAATTCTACCGAAAATATTAGTTCGAAACTATTCATTCGAATCATTGAAATTGAAAAATATATCGATCTAAATATTTTTAACATTTTTCTAAATAAATTCACTCAACAATTAGTTAATTTATTAATTAATCGAATATTAATTGATAAATATCTTTTTTGCAGAACCAGGCTTCAACTGTTGGAGATTTCAGAAAGTCTATGTAAGTTTTTATTTGATGTTTGATTTTCCTGGTTTATTAATAAAATTAATGCACTAATAAAATAAAATTATGTAGTTAAAAAAAAAAAGCATTTAAAACTATATTTATATACTTTTTTTCCTTTTTTAAGAAAAAAAAAACAATGAAATTGAAATTCAGGTTTGTAGTTAAAAAAAACAATATGATTCATTTTACAGCATATTTATGGTTTTTAAGGAGAAAATATCAAGAGACATATAATATTGAACATATTTAAAAGCAGATAATTATAGATTCGTGGAAGGACTGCACTTCAAAGCCGAAATGCCGAAACTCTTATACGCGCAGGGTGCTCGAAATATACTTCCTACTTGTATTCACATTTTTAAATCTTTATGCAAATTTGGATTTTTTAAAACAACATAATTGCTTCAAGAGATACTGATGTCAAATCATTTAAAAAATTTTCTCTTTCGTGAGTAAATTAAATAACCAAACATTTTTTTATCATAATACCAATTTTAAAAATTACATTCATTTTAGATGAAATTTTTATGCATGTAGTATGAATGTGTGTTATTTAAAAACGTTGTATTCTTATCAGTATTTTTCTAGATTCACTTTGATTAAAAACCCACGCTGTAAGAGATAATTGATTTTTCCGAAACTTTTTAATCGAACAGTATGACTTCTTGACTATTAGATCCGTGAACTTATTATTTCAGGAGTTCAATGGTCTTGGATGGGAAAACTCATTATCTTTATCATCGCTGATTTATAAATGAAATGAATTTCACATTCATTAGAGCTCAGTGAAATAAAAGATAATGAAATTAACATTAATAATCTGAAAATATCATCTAATTTTTTATATGAATATATATTTTAACTCTATTTGTAACAATCTATCTTTCCAAATCATGGTAGTACAATACAATGGGAAAAAAATTAGTTGACTTGATGTTTAATGTTGTCCGATCTAACAATAAAATTCAGTTAAATGATTTTGCTAAGATAAGAAGAACAGTATTACAGTATTATCATTAATAGTAATATTAATAGTATTACCATTGGGAATTATCATTAATAGTAATATTAATAGTATTACCATTGGGAATTATCATTAATAGTAATATTAATAGCATTACCATGTGGAATTATCATTAAATACCAAATTTAATTAAATTTAATTAATTACCATTGCAGTTAATTAACCATTACCATTAAATTAATTACGATTATGAAATTTTTAATAACTACATACAAGTTACAGGCACTTAATTATTATTAAATACGCATTGAAAGAAACACGTACTTATCTATATTTAGGTGTATGTGTGCGAACATATATATAATTTTCCATATTTTTAATATAATTTATTTGTTTTACTACCTTTTGAGACATTGCTATCTTGATAAGGGGTCTGCAACCTTCAGCTTACAGATATAAAGGGTTAGTGGGACAAGAAAGAGTAAAGAACCCCTTGCTCTACAGAAAATAATGGAAAATAATGGAGCAAATCATGCTTAATTCTATTTAATAACATTCTTTACATTTGTTTGCTCGAAACTGGACTCTAACTTAACAACATAATAGTATTTTATTGTTACTAGAGGGCCAGAGAAAACATGTCCTGATCACACAGAACTTTTATTAGGGTGCTTCTAGCCCTTTAAATTTTTATCCTTAGAACATTTAACTTGCTTTAAGGCCTTTTGTTCGTTTTTATTAAGAATATCTTTCTTTTCCCTTTGTAATTTTTATTTGTTTATATGCTCTTTTGTTTCTACGGTAAATGGCCAAATTTGTATGGATTGAGTTTAATAAAGCCATAGGTAACAACAACAACATTCTATATATGTATTGTAATAAGGTACTATACAGATTAGTCCCCATGATAAAAATCGAAAAAAATGGAGTCTATCACGATATTATAAAAATTGTAAACGAGAACTCACTAAATTTCGATTAAATATAAAGCAACTGGTGTACGCTGAATCTATGATACCTTTTTTATTGATGATTTACCATAGTCACATGTATGAGCATTTTTTAATATTTTTTTTCTAATTTCTGGTTGTCTGGTAGATCAATTTAGATCCACATAAAAAAAAGTAAAGCAAAATCAAGTAATGGATTAAAAATCTTTTTTTTTTTTCTTCACTATATCACAAAGGATCACATTATTTATTTCTTCACCTTTCTACAAAATATCACATTTTTTTCTCCCCGTAACAAAAGAAGCTAAGTAGTTTGTAGCCTAATGTCTAACCTGGAATATTGAGGAAACTTGTGAGCAACCGTTGTTAGGTCATAAAATTCTAAACATTTTTAAAACAATAGAATTTTTATGTTTATAAAATTCTTAAAATAAAAATAAATAAATCTTGTAATATAAATAAATATATCATAATATAAATATCTATATCAACAAAGATATTTTAATATAAAATCTTCAAATTTCTTGGCCTACAGAATCCTTTCAGAAATTTTACTAGAAAGAAAATCAAAGATTATTATGCCACAGCGTTTTAGCTTGTTTTTATGGTGGACATCTTAAATTAGACATTTTTACTATCTCTTTGTGGAACAATCATCCATTCAGTAAGTTAATAATATTTTATGTGGAGCCCCACGAGAGTTTACCTTTAAATATACCCACAAGAGTTTTTTTTTTCCTCAAATGTGGCCCGCTAAAAGCTTATTTTTTCCCCTTTAAGTAAGCCCTACGAAATTTTTTTTCCCATAATGTGGCTTATGAAAAAAAAATTTCTATAAATGAGACCTACGAAATTTGAATGCCTCTATAGGCCCCATTTGAGCAAAAAAATTTTTGTTTAATTATATGATTTATTAAATTATAATAATTATTATAAAATTATATGCGTGACTATAAAACAAATATATGAGAACCAAAATAAACCATAACTATATAAAACCGTATGAGAAGTTTTCCTTCAAAAGATAATCATGAGATTTTTTTATATCAAAAGCGGTGTATGATATTTTTTTAATCCTACTATTAGTTCACACTCTGCCTATATATATCTTGTTCAAATTTTCAATCGTTAATAAAATACTTTTTATCCATCCACTCAAATTCAAATGTATTTTTTGAACTTGCAGTGGATGGCACTTGATGTTAATACAGTTTTTTCAAATATTAATTCAGTAATTAAGTTTAATTAATTAATTTTTAGTTTTTTTATTTAAGTTGCATGTATCTAATAATAGATGGCGCCAGATGTATGAGGAAAATTGAAACTTTATTTGTAAAGGACTTTTCTGCAATATAGTAAAAAAAAAGTAGGAATTAACTTCAAAAAAAAAAAAATTTTTCATATTACTTGTTTTCCTTCGCATGATGTCCAAAGAAGCTAAAAGGCTTTAGTAGAGCACACTGCAGTGTAACAATACTTTAAACAAGACTACAAAAATATTGTCTCCAATAAAATATTCCAAACATATTATTTATTTTTATTCTCTAAATAAAAACATAATTTAAATGTATTTAGAATTTTGCAAATACCTAATACTTATTCAAGCAAAATCTGGGTGATTAATGTTGCTGCCAAAAATTTCCTTTTCCAATGTGCATAGGGATTATCATTCCATAATGAATTTGCATGTGCTGTCCGCATCTAAATATTGGAACAACTCTTATTGCACATGTGGATTAAAAGTTCCTCATATTACCTGCAGGCATGGCAGATTAAATTCAAGAGAGCTCTCCTGCGAAATTAAAATAAAGTTGAATGATCTTACTTTGGACTGATTTTGAAATTCGAAGTTGTTTCTGAAATGTTTGAAAGATTAAAATGCTCCGTCAAACGTCGTTAATCCTCTTAAAACAGAGAAATCTGAAATCTACTGATTAATATGGAGCAATGGACAGCTTGAATGAATATTTAATGAAATTCGAGGAACTTTCTAATAACAAGTAAGACCGTTCGGAATTCGCATATTTATTTATGGATTACTTCAACGGAAAGGAATAGGTTGGGCATATATTAACTAACGGAATAAAATGTCTTCATTAAAATAAGCATGAAATACTTTGCGCTTTCTATGGCTTCTTCGAACTGGTAACATGCGCAACCAGCATGCAAAATGGCTTAGATTTGAATCTATTGGCAGCAAAGTTTCTAGTCAATGCTTTCAGAAATGAGATACGATGGTGATTTTCAGAACGTGTGAAGCATTTTGAATCGATTTTTCAGGCTACCAGATGGAGAACATGAGATGCCACTGATGAAGTATTAATTTTTTTTTTATCTGTTTAGATTTTCTTTTACATTTTTTTAAAAGTCAATTTTAAGCACTTAAACGCTATCTCAAACAGAATAGCATATTACAGAAAGAGTTAAAATGGCATAAAATCTGAATTCTATTTCTTTGTGTCATGCGGATTGCTTTGTGCAATTGTAATATGATATTAGTTCAATTCTTATAGAGTTATTTTCTGTTATTTATTATTTCTGTTATTTCTGCTTCAATATACACTGAAGTGACAAAAGTCATGGGATACCTCTTAATATCGTGTCGGCCCTCCTTTCGCCCGGCGAAGTGCAGCAACTCGACGTGGCATGGACTCAACAAGTCGTTGGAAGTCTTCTGCAGGAATATTGAGCCATGCTGTCTCGATAGACGTCCATAATTGTGAAAGCGTTGATGGTGCAGGATTTTGGCCACGAACAGACCTCTCGATGATGTCCCATAAATGCTCGATGGGATTCATGTCGGGCGATCTAGGTGGCCAGATCATTCGTTGGAATTGTCCAGAATGTTCTTCAAACCAATAGCGAACAGTTGTGGCCCGGTGACATGGCGCATTGGCATCCATAAAAATCCCATCTTTGTTTGGGTACATGAAGTCCATGAATGGCTGCAAGTGATCTCCAAGTAGCTGAACATAAGCATTTCCAGTCAATGTTCGGTCCAGTCGCACCAGAGGACCAAGTCCATGCCATGAAAAAACAGCCCATACCATTACGGAGCCACCACCAGCTTGAACAGTGCCTTGCTGACAGTTTGGATCCATGGCTTCGTGGGGTCTGCGCCACACTCGAACCCTACCATCAGCTCTTACCAACTGAAATCGTGACTCATCGGACCAGGACACGGTTTTCCATTCATCTAGGGACCAACCGATATGCTCACGTGCCCACGAGAGTCGCTGCAAGCGATGTCGTTCTGTCAGTAAAGGCACTCGAGTCGATCTTCTGCTGGAATAGCCCAAGAAAGCCAAATTTCTCCCCACAGTTCTAACAGACAAGTCCCTTGTACGTCCCACATTGATTTCTGCGGTTATTTGACGCAGTGTTGCTTTTATCTGTTAGAATTTACGACTCTTTGCAGACGTCTCCGGTCTCGGTCGTTAAGTGCAGGCGGTCGACCACTGCGCTGTCCATGGTGGGATGTTATGCCTGAAATGTCATACTCTCGGCACACTCTTGACACAGTGGATCTGGAAATGTTGAATTCCCTAACGATTTCCGAAATGGCATGACCCATGCGTCTAGCTCCAACCAACATTCCGCGTTCAAAGTCTATTAATTCCCGTCGTGCGGTCATCATCACGTCAAAACCTCTTCACATGAATAACTTGAACAGAAATGAAAGCTCTGCGAAAGCACTGCGCATTTATACCTGTTCTACGCGATGCTACTGCCATTTGAAAATTTACATATTGCTATCCCATGACTTTTGTCACCTTTATTGGCTTTGTTTTCATTTTTTTAAAGTAGTTGGAATATTGCACAAATCAATTATTTTAGCTTAATCAGAATTTTGTTGTGTTTATCAATAATGATGGTCATTTAAACCGTTTTCACGGTGAATGCCATAGTGGCGATTTAAAATAAATTACAACATAATTTGAAATAAAGGAGATTTAGGTTTGACTATGGCTTTTGGCCATTGCTGACCTAAACCTAGCATTTGACTTTTTGGCTTTGATTTTAAACCCCTTCCATGTAAATTTGTAAACAACGTTTACACTTATTTTCAATACCTTTTACATTAAATCCTTTATTTGAATTCATTATTATTAATAAAAACATAAAAATATTTGACGATAAATAGAGTATTCAATTCAATAACTCAATGATATTTTTTTAAATTATTTCTATTTAATAAATCAATTAAAGTTTTTTTTTTTTTTTTTAATGAAAAACAAGCTAAAAGAATTTCACATTATCATTTTATATCATTTTTACATATTCAGTATAATATAAAAATTTAGGAGCGGTAGAACAGACTTCCTGGTGGTGCCATGGATGTTTGTAGTAGTTCTAAATCCACTTTAAACCGTATGTCCCAGCCAAATATGACTGTAGATCGTTGGACGTAGGGCTGACAAACCTACCCCAACAAAAAGAAAACATCATCTGTCTCGAAATTTGCCAGGCAGACGGCCTTGGCCCAGCATGGGGCTGTTGCGCCAATGAAGAAGAAGAACATGCTAACAGCCTAATAAAAGCCAGAAAAAATTGCGAAACAGAATCGATTTCCATTAAGAATGCAACATTTAAAGGGTTTTGTTAGAAATTTTCTCTAGGACATAACTCAAAATTCTCATTGTAAAGTTTAAAAGTCATATTAAAAGATCCCGAAAAACAAATATTTATCAAGCGAAATTAAAGTTTTTCCATTCCAATGCCAAATATGTCAAAACTCCTGTGGTATTGATATAATATATATTAGACTATTTTAAAGAATAAATGGTTGAAATTTGAAGTGTGGATTAAAATGTTAATAGATAAAGTTCTATTACAAGTAGAATACTTTTATCTTCATATTTTGAACATTACATAATTTTATAACGAACAACTAAAAGGAGAAGAAAGGAGTGTTTCTAGTTTGGATTAATAATTTACTTATTTAACAATTTGTAATTATAAGAGTAGATTTGTTCCTTTGTTATATTGTGAAACAGAAAATGAGCTGAAATACACTGAAATTTCAATGTTTTAAAGATCATTGACGCTGCTATTTTTAAAACATTAAAAGTGACATTAACGTAACATTTATGTGAAATGTGCAGAAATAACTTTCTAGATCTTTTTGTTTAAGTTCCAAATAAAAATGTCTAAAATGACAAGTTTGCCAGAAATATATTTTATCTAATCATATTAGGGTTTCCATTAGTGAAAGTACATTCCATTGTTCAATCGCATACAATCCTTAAAAAAAACCTTATTCTATTCCATTAAACTTCTGGCTTCCTAAAGCTTTTCTGCAATTACCTCTTTACATCTTCATTAGTCAAATCAATTGTAAAAGACTTAATATTTAATTAAGCGACGAAAAAATCTATTGAAGATGTTTGCAGTTCATCTTGGAAAATCTTTCTTTCCTTCTTCGTAAGCGATCCTTTTGAACTGCTAATTAGGTGAACAAACATTGAACTGTTGATATTTGTACAGAGAAACAAGTCCTCAACTGTTTCGAAGAATTGCTACAAAGAGTTAGTAAATATCCTTGACAAATTTATCGACACCAAAATAGTCAGTCAAAGGCAATTCAATAAAAGCAAGTCAAAAATTACTTTTGCTATACTTTCTTTGACATCAAAGTGAATTTCCATTCAGTTTGTAATTAACTATATTTGAGTTTGAATGTTTATTTCGATCTCACGTAAGTATTCCAACAGTATTGGATCTGATTACTATCAATCTGTTTGTGGTACGTAACGACCTGAAGTAAGGATTACTTCATTATTTCATTAGAGTTATTGGAAACTTGAAGGTTAACTATTACTAATTACTGTTAGTTTATAATAAGGTAAACATCATAAAGCTCTCTAATATGTTAAAGATTCCGTTAACGATATTAGTATCGATTATTGATTAAATCTTGTCCATGTGCTAGGTATTAAATAAAATAGAAGTAATGTTACAAATTATTATATATTTGTATTTTTCATTATATTAAATAAACCAGCTCAAAAAAATATAGAATAAATTATATTTGGAAATATAAATTTTAACAATTAGTATATCTATATTATATATGACATTTCGTTCTAAAATAAACATTATATTTTAATGTAATATAAATATTTAATAATAATCTAATATGTAATCGAATAAACAATTAATTAAGGTAATCTAATAATTATCTAATATACGGATTCAATATGTAAATAATAACCAGGCAATAATATAGAGTGTAAATAATTGAGTGTAATAATTTAATATACAATCAGTTAATTAAAATCATTTAAATATATTGTTAAATTTCAATCCTTGTATTAACAATTGAACTGATTTGTAAGACAATTAAAATCACTTTAAATTACATATCATAATCGTGAAACAAAAAATATTTTTCACAGAAACGAATTCAGCAGCATTTTTATTAATGATATAAATATAACTGGTATCGAAATAATAAAAATAAAATTCCAAAATTATAATAAATAATTAAAAAATTATTTTTGAACAGGTTCCGGTCTGATATGACTGTAGAGCGTAGAGATGGCATTCTTACCTCGTAAAAAGTAAGCATCTCCTGCCTCGAAATTTGCCAGTATGCAAACGGCCACCATGTGACTGTTGTGCCAAGGAAGAAGAAGTAATTTAAATAAAATTCTAACATTCAAAGAATTATATACAAAATAGTTGATAGAAAATAGCTTAATCGGAAGTAATTTTTCAAAAATATATTTAAAGCATTATTTATATTAATAAGAATTGTTAATATATTTAGATTACTTTCGTATTCCACATAAATTTAAAAGAAAATACTTTTTAATCAAAAAAATTTTTATGAAAACATGACACCAAACTTCTCCCATGAATTAAATTCTTTACATTTTAAATATTATGAATCGTCCCTATAAATTTAAGCAATGAAATTTTCCAACTATGACCAATTTTTTCCTCCAAAAAAAACCTTCATCTTTTTTTCATTAAATAAAGAAAAGAAATGATTTTATCAAAACACACCCGCAAACCATTCAAGATTCGATTCAGAAGAAACCAAAAATTAACATCTTGAATTTTCGCAGATGGTCCTGACAGATTCCTCTGCCAAACAGAATCCTTTTTATTAAAAAAACAAAAACAAAAATAAAATAAAATAAACCCATAAAAACATAACACGCAGAAAGCGACAGTCAACCTCAACAACAACACGTCACAGGAATCAATACACAAAAAGGACGGGACAGAATTTGCAAGCGTGGTTCATTTTTGTTTTGGGTTTCCCTTTTGTTTTGCCAATGTCGTTTTCGGGTTACATACACGGTTGCAGTTTGGATCTGTATCACCACATTGCGGTTTTATTCTTTTTGTTTCATTCCATTTTTGTCTTTTTTTCATGCAGATGGTTCGTCTTGCTAGAGATGATAAGGATTTTTGACCTTTTGTACTCATCCCCCCAGCTTCGAGATAAATGGTTTAGACTACGATAAAACATCTGCTTGCATTTTTAATGAGATTAAACATTACCGTTGGGCTGTTGCGTGGTGATTAAGCGAGGGAAGGAGAATTTTCTTTTTTTTTTTTTTAGGTTCGTTTTTAATTTTTTTTTTTTTTTCTTTTTTTTTTTGTCAGCCTTCCCACATTGAAAGTAATTATTTTCGTCAAGCGTAAAAAGGAAGAATTTTTGCACCGAGCGCGAGTTTTTAATCTAGTGACTTTTAGCTGAAATGATAAAATTTTTGCAGGGCTGTTAATGAATTAAATGTTTATTGTAATTTTCATCAAATATGCACTGGAGAGATGGAAGTATTTCAGACATTTGTGTTATGTTGAATATTATTAACAGCAAATTAATCTGATTTTTTTTTTTCCGCTAGTTATGTGTTTACTATCTTTTAGTATTCACTCTATTTATTTTTAATTTTCTTTCCCTTTTAATGCATTAATTTTTTATTTGACATCATTTAAATTTTATTATATATATATATTTTTTTAGATAAATAGAATTATTTTACTTATTTCTAGTATTTATTACAGAGAGATAAATTTCCTGACTAGAATTCAGATTTGAAACGACTTCCTTTTTGTGAGAAAATTTAAACCAATGCATTAAATAAAATTAATATTAGGACTGAAAATATTTCGCATTTTGTGAATTCTTATATGCTCTCTACAAAGTAAAAATTTAAAGTAAAAAATTTTTCAAAGTGAAACCAAAAGTAAAAATAAGCGTTACTTAATTTTTATAAAGTAATTAAACTTATATTGACTTCTGATCTTTACATAAAAAATTTTAAAATCAGTCTTTTAGAATTTGAGAAAATTAACCCAGAAACAATTACTTTTAACAATTATTTATAATAATTTATCTATATATTAATTTTATTTTTTTTTTTTTTTGAAATAAACATTTTTAACCAAAACTCAAATTGAAACTTGAAATTGATACTATCTCAACTATTTACTTATTGGGTTATGTAAGATTTAAACATTCTTTTTTGCGTTGGTATCTTCTAAAAAGACTTAATACACTGCACATTATTACTTATGAAATTATTAATATAAAAATGCGTCTAACTAAAATCATCATTTTTCAAAATTTGGAACCTACATTTTTAAAAAAATGACGGTTGACAAACTAATCAGCAGCTGTAGTTTTCATAACAAAAATATAGCAATATAAGAAAGTGATTGCAAAAAAATATTGCAAGAAAAATTACCAAGTATCATTACCAAAATATTGCTAGAAATGCTATCAGAAGCATTGCAAAAAAAATTACCAAAAATCATTATCAGAAAACATTATCAAAAATCGTTGCCAGATAAATTTCAAGAAACATTACCAACAATCATTACCAGAAACATTACAAGAAACATTTCCAAGTATCATTACCAGAAACATTACCAAGAATGATTATCAAAATATGGCAGGAAACACATTATCAGAAACATTGTCAACAATCGTTACCGAAACACTGCAAGAAACATTGCAAGAAGCATTACCAGAAACACTACAAGAAACATTACCAAGAATCATTACCAGAAACATTGCAAGACACATTATCAAAAATAATTACCAGGAACATTTCAAGAAACATCACCAACAATCATTACTAGAAACATTGCAAGAAACATTTCCAAGTATCATTACCAGAAACATTACCAAGAATGATTATCAAAAATATGGCAGGAAACACATTATCCGAAACATTGTCAACAATCGTTACCCGAAACACTGCAAGAAACATTGCAAAGAAGCATTACCAGAAACATTGCAAACATTACCAGAAACACTACAAGAAACATTACCAAGAATCATTAACAGAAACATTGCAAGACACATTATCAAAAATAATTACCAGGAACATTTCAAGAAAATTGCAAGAAAGTGGCTATATTGGTGATAATAAACATCAGTGCAATCATTTTCTTGCATTGCTGAGTGAGCAGATCGACTAAGTGTATGGGACATACTGTACATGCTCGCATGCCGTCATCGTCGAGTGATTTGCAGCTACCTATGGATTTCTTTATGTTTAGTGCCTTTCTTTAAAAAACAAATAATAACTGTACCGGGACATTTTTGCATCCCAATGGTTTGCTTGGGAACAACGAGACAGTCCACTTAAAAATGGGATGTTCTCGTCCAAAACTGAGTAACGTTCACATCACTTACCTATTGCAATATTGACAATGAAAATTGTATAGATATGGTTTGCGAATCGATTGGTTTTAAAATTAATACTTGTAAATAGAAAAATGATCTAATTTTCATGTTTTTAAATAGTTAAATACTGATAGAAAAACTGAATCTTTTCCAGTTTTTTAAAATTGGCAATTAAATTTTATTTTATTCTTATTAAATTTTATGTAATGATTTCTTTTAATGTTATGTTAAATAACTTATTCACTAAAATTTTAATACTCGTAATACATTTCTTTTAATTTATTATTTCATATTTTCTCATATAAAGATAGTTTTTTTCTCCAATAAATTACCAGTTTTTAAGGTTGGTTTTTTTAAATCATAGAAAACTGAATGAATGGAATGTAAGAATGGTGGAGTTCTTAATTTAAAAAATTCATTCTTGTAAATTTATTCAAATAAAAAGTTAAATAAAATGTCTCATAAATATACTCTCAGTATCTAACTTCATAATTTGTAGAAAATAAATACGACGAACACATTCTATTCACACTTTAAATGTCACTACAGTCAATGCTAATAGCAGAAGTTTTAAATAACTGTAGTAAATCTGCATGCCGTAAGCTTCCTTTTTTCGCATTTTTCATAATGTATGAGATTTTAAAGCTTGCTGAACTCCCATTCATCCTCAGAGCAAACACACTCATTATTCAACCTCTAACTTCCAAAGCTCATGAATAGGAATTATGCAAATTCTGCCTCGTTGGGGAATGGAGTGTGAAACTTGGTTATCTTACCCGAGATTAATACGCTAAATGCTGGAGATATACTTGTGCTGATATGAGAATTACATAATTGTTAGTTACCCCTTTCTGAGTCCATCGGTAAACGAACTAGTTCATTATGTTCTGTAAATGTCGATGGATTTAATGTAAGTGAACACAATACTTTTAGAAATCAAACAAGTTTATAAGAATAGTATAATTTAGGAATTAAAAAGCAAAATATTTTTTTTTTTATTTAGTGGATGATATAGTGTCTGTCAGCAGGCAGACAACCTTGGCCTCCATGAGGCTGTTGCGTCATTGAAGAAGAAGGATAATGTAGTAATTATTTTGTGAATAGTCAAATTTGGCTTAGCCTTTAATAGATCAGATTTGTTTTCCCTCCATATATTAAACCTATATTTTTAAAATGGATTCTGAACCACTACAAATATCCATTACACATTTTATTGAGTTTAACCACCAATATTCGACTAATATACCTGAGACATTTATTATCATAACCGCCATCGACAGTGTGCAGTACTATTAAAAATATGCACACAATAAAAATAATTCTTCTTCATTGGCGCAACAGCCCCATACATCGTGGGCCAAGGCCGTCTGTCTGCTGGCAGATTTCGAGGCAGGAGATGCTCTTCTTTTTTTAGATATACGATTTGTCATTCCTACTACGCCGCTCTACAGTCATATTAGAGGCAGAAATCTATAGTTTAAAGTGAATGAGTCACTAAAAACATCCATGACACATTTTATTGAGTTTAACCATTAATATTTGGTATGCATTACTGCTAAAATTATTATCACTTTTAAAAGACGTTTTCTATGCAAAATATGTAATACGTGTATCAATCTATTAACGATTAATAATATATCCCTTAGTATTTAACTAATTACGAATAAATGTATTTTATTGAATTATTTTTGGTTTAGCTGTGTGCCAAATTCAAAAATACTCACATTAAAGCAATATTTATCAATTATCTCAATAATAAAAATCCCAACGATTGAGATAATAGCCTTTATTTTCAGTGACATAGAGTTTATTTCTAGGGCACAAATAATTCAAAATAAGGGGAATCAGAGTGGAACAAAAGGGATTCGAGGGAAACTTTGTTTATCATTTATCTCCTTTTTCTACCAAAGCGTGTCTATCTTATCCATTTTCATTCAAGCATTATCCATTTCTCATCCTGACCTGCAAAACTACTCTGGGGGAGCTTTCTTGATTTCGCAGAAATTTTTATATAGAAGCTTTTGATAACTGTAATTTCAGATAAGAATTTATTTTTTATCTCTTCTGAATCGCTGATATATAATATTGTAACTTGCTAATAATTATTAAACTTATTTTATATTTTTATCACGTGTAGCATGTTGTTCTAGTAAAGGGGTAGATTTATGTATAGGTAGAAAACAAGTAACATAAAAAATAATTTAAAAGTCAATTCCTACTTTTTTTTCCACTCTATTGCAGAAAGTCCTTTATAAATATTTTCATTCGGTTCTTAAGTTTATGTGGCGCCATCTATTGGTAGATATATGCAACTTAATTCTAAAAAAAACTAAAATTAATTAATCAAATTTAATTAATGAATTAATATTTAAAAAACTGTATTAAACATCCACTGCAAGTTCAAAAAAAATGTATTTGAACTTGAGTGGATGAATAAAAAATATTTTATGAACGATTGAAAACTGAACAAGATATATATAAGGAGAGTGTGAGCTAATAGAAGGAATTGAAAAAATAGGGGGAAACTTTTCATTTAAAAAATTTCTATTTAATATAAACCTAATTTGCCACGTGATAGTAATGAGTGTTTTCAAGTTTACATGAAATATTAGTTAATATTAAGTCACATGCTCTGATCACGGGATATTTATTTTAAATATTTTCTGACTTTAAAAATGTATTGTTTTTTTCTCAAAATATTGTCGATTGTATAAATAAATATTGTTTTTCGAACAATAGAACTGAGCTTAAGTTATCATTTGATATTTTATAAAATAATCTGTAATCATAAAGTTGTCCTATTATGTGTCAAGTAGTGTCAAAAAAATTCAAAAGAAGAAAATAAAACTCAGATTTGTAGATTAAACCGTTTTCTTTGAAAGTGGTGTAAATCCATTTTATGACAAAAAGTTAATTAACGATAACAATGAATGCAATCTTCTATGAGCTTTTTATCTATAAGCAGTTTAACATAAATTAAGTTGTTACGTTAGTTAACATAAATTTACGTTGTTAATAAAATTACGAGTATAATTACTTTGAAAATGGTGTAAGTCCACTTTCCACAAAGATATAATATTTAGTCCAAAAGTTCTGCTAGATAATTTCTCTACTTCATTTTATGTGTGGCTACACTGTAATGACCCTAACATTTTTCGTTCGTTCAAAGAAATTTTGTTGTTTTATTCTGAATCATCGTCAGAGGAGGATTCCTTAGCAAATTCCTTCATTTGATAAAAATTCGATTTAAAACATTAGATTTATCTCCCAGACGAATGAAATATGACATTTGAAAAATTCAACGATATGGTGGATCTATTATCTTATATTCCTTCGCTCCTTCATGCTATTTCCAAAAACCTTTCTCAAAATGACAAAAATTAAAAATGGCGCCTATTAATATAAAGTTGTTAACAATACCAATTATGCAATACCAGTTGATATACCAATTATACAATAGCAATTGATATACCAATTATACAATACCAGTTGATATACCAATACCGATTATACAATACCAGTTGATATACCAATACCAATTATACAATACCAGTTGATATACCAATACCAATTATACTATACCAGTTGATATACCAATACCAATTATACAATACCAGTTGATATACCAATACCAATTATACAATACCAGTTGATATACCAATACCAATTATACAATGCCAGTTGATATACCAATCTTACGGGCCTGAATGGCCGAGTAGCTAACGCTCTGGCGCTCGGTACACAGGTTTAGGGTTCGAGTCTCGGCAGGGCCATGGATGTTCGTAGTGGTTCGGAATCCACTTTAAGTAGTAGATCCCGGTCTAACAGGATCGTAGAGCGTTGCTGGGGGTAGTGTTACTCTGCGTCCGTAGCTTATTGTCCAAGCTACACTCACATCCTGGGTAGTGCTAAGTGAGTAACGTTGGTGCAGCACTTGCCTTAAAGCATCAAAGATAACTGTCAAAACAAAGATAAAGTGTTTTCCAGCTGCATTAGAATAAAACATAAATATATAAAGTTGTAATTAAAATGGCCTTATCTGAAGAAATATTGAAATAAAGCCTTTTTTATTTTGTTTTTATGACATATTTAATAAAATTTTCGTAAAAAAATTTGATTTGATTCAATTAAACTCCCATATTTAATGTTTTATGAATGTTTGATTTTTACATTTTGTGGATTTTGATAGTGGTTTAAGTCCATTTCATGTCTTCAAAAGTAACTTTAAAAGTTTTCTTTAACTAATACTTTAAAAATGATCTCATTATAAACATAAATCAACTTTTATGTATAAAAACCTTAAAATGAGCGTATTGAGATATACCAATGTTTTCAAACCATTCAAATACAAGCCCTAAAATATCTCCATATAATATAAAAGAGACTTACCCACTTTCAAAGAAAACGACGCAATTGTAAGCGATGATATCTGTTTAAAAATAAAGGCCTTGAAATGATAGAAAAACTTTAAATCTTTACAAAAATCCTGGAGAATTTATGGTTTTCATTAAAAATCACATTAAATCTTTAAAATTACATTCAAAGGATATACAACTACGTAGGTTGACTCAAGTTGCCCATTGAATAAATTAGAAATGACTCTGGAGATGATAGCTTAGTAAATGAATAGATATGACTGTATGAAAATTTTGTTGGTAATTCCAATAAAGTTGATATCAAATGTTGGTTGATGTTTCCATATTATAGTGACATTATTTGTTTCATATTATTCAAATTAATATGAATGAAATGAAAACCATAATGTGAAATATAGGAATATGAAATATGAATGAAATTAAACATTCATATTATAATTTCATTTCATTCATATTTCATATTCACATCATATTATGGTTTCATTTCATTCATATTTCATATTCACATCATATTATCATATCCATATCGTATTTCACATTATGGTTTCATATTGTAGCTTCAGAAATTAGTTTTGATCATCGAACATAGGCAAATTATCTAATGTAATTAATGTTCTTTTAATATATTGACAAACCAGTTTTTGCTTCGTAGTTTTAGAAACTATTATTATCTTTTCAACAAATAAATCGGCATGCAACTAAATTCCAAGCACTAATCTCAAAACTAAACAATTTAAATTAAAAATAAGGAAAAAGGAAAAGGCGACATTTAGGTTCAATTCATTCAATTCAACATTTAGGTTAGGGATTTCATCGACACGTCAGTTACTGCAAGTGACTTCTAAACCGAAGTAAAAGTCAAGCAATTACAGCGCTATCTGTCATGATATTTGATACTGAACATAGTAAAAGAACCTAGTCACACAAAATAAATTGAAATTTATGGTTTTTCTTTCATTTTATTAGTATTAATAATAATAATTATGAATAAAGGGCATTATTCGACGATCAGCCAAATAAAAATTGTTATTAGTCAAAAATTAGGGAGAGGAGATGAGAGGTACAAATACCAGTGATATTTAACCAAACGTCAAAAAAAAAATTGCATGCATCACATTAAGCGATTTCTTCTGCAAAGATCCATAATTATTTGTACTTGCCTATATTTTCATTATTTTTTTACTATTAAATTAGAAAGGAAAGTTGAAATATACGTATAATTCAGTTTTCATTTTTATTTTAAATAGGAGTGATGAAATAAATGAACATTATATTCTAAAGCGGCAACTTCAAAAAAATAATATTATTACTAGTTTTAATAAAGATAACAATAATTCTTGTTTTTATTTAGCTTTGCTCTTGGTACTAGTTCTTTCTGTACAATTTTCTTGATTTAAAATTTAATCATAAAAAAAAAAAAAAGCAGTTGTTACAACTTAATAAAGGATATCCTGATAATTTGATTAATTAGCCTACTATATTTAATTTTATCGTTTATTAATTTATCATTTCATTTGTTATTTTAAACAATTTACCCTGTTTTTACCAAAAACCGATAATCATGGTCCTAATATTTTCAACTCACCAATTAAATGCTGTTTCAGCAACAAAATCTTGATTTAACCACGCTTTATATTAATAAAATACAGTAGAAATTCTGTTTAACATTACCCTCCTTTAATGAATGGTTTTCACTGATTCCGAATAATTTTCTATACTTGTAATATTGCAATAAAATCACAGATTTATTGATGTATCTTTGAAACATTTTCGGATTTAACGTTTTTTCTACCAATTCGGTTTTTCTAAAATAATCAACAATAATGAACAGAAAAAAAAAAATTTCAAAAGAAGCAATCTCATTTATCCTCTTCTTCTTTTTATTCCGTCTTGCCAACAGGTACAATATTTGAACTCTTCCTTTATCTTCGTGTGGTAAAAAAGAAGTGGGAAACTACCCTTAAAATCAGAATCATGGTTGGCCAATATCATTTTATATGATTAGATGTAATGATCTATGTTTTTGTACTTGTAGAGCTAGGTTCATATTCATTAGAGAATCTTCGTTAGTTTGGATGTGGAATATCTAACGTCAGAAAGGAAACGATTTACTATGTAGGAAAAAGTAATATCATCACGTAATCTAATTTTTGTTATATCTATGTTCCAATGTAAATCTATATTGTAATAATTTTGATTTGTGAGTGATGTTTTCAAAACTTAACCGCTGTCTTGCAATCAATGAAAATTAATTTAATCTTAATAAACATGAAACCAAACAGCAGGAACTTCAGACGCATTCATACTAGAAGCTTATCACCAATACGTGTTCTTTGATCAGAGGCATTTTAACTGATCATTCCAGTTTTTTCCTTATTTAAATGAAGTATACATGCAACATTTCAATATCATTTAACTAGGAATCGCTTACAAAAGACACCAAGACATGCTAAGACTGCATGCATTTTGCTGTACATCTCATGCTTCCTATACATTTCCCTGTACATCAAAATGCATTTATATAAGATGCTCATCACCAATACGTGTTCTTTGATGATGCATTTTCCCCGATCATTCAGGGGTTTTTTCTCTTCACATGTATACCTAAATGAAGTAAAGTAACATTTCAATCTCATTTAACTAGGAATCGCTTACAAAAGACACCAAGACATGCTAGCACTGCATGTACATCTCACCACCAGATGATATTCATGAGAAATCACTCTCTCGCCGCAATGCTTCCTTTTTGCAGACTAAAAACTTGTTAAACCCTTAGAAACAATCCATTCGGTCTCCCTGCCCTTTCATGAATGGAATAATGGAACGTCCAGGAACCCCTCCAACTTCCTTCCAGCGTGGGTGGACCGAGGGTGGAGGAGGGTTGAAGAAGCTTCTAATTACCCGCCTTTATTGTTTTATTTCTCGATAAGAATGGGAGGACAAAGCACTTTTGGGTTAAGATAACGAATATTTAACCTGAATCTCATTAGAAATTTAAAGGGGGCACGCTTGTCATTAGGTCGCTGGAAGTAATTAGGCTCTATTATGAGGGTAAAAGAACAAAAATCAGGAAGATAAAATTTCCAGTGAGTTCGCTTGGTTTTATTTTTGAGGGCATTTTTTCTTTTTTTTTCTTACCAACTTTTGTCGTTTTCGTTTATGGGGGGTGGGATGGGGGTTCTTCCAGAAAAGGATGAAGTTGGATATTGTTTTTAAAGAAAGTCATGGACGTAAATTCTTAGAGAATAGTTCCCATTCCTCGACTAATTGACTTCGAATTTTTTTTTTTATCGGTGGGGTCGAGTTGAGTTGTGGAAAAGTTTGAAAAACTTTGAAAAATAAGATTTCGAAGTTTTGGAGTTGGATGGAAAAATATATGTGAAGTTGAGTTGTTTTTGCTTAGATATATAGATAGGAAAATAAACTTTGTTTCGTGATAAAAGTTTTGAGGTATATAGAAAAAAAAGAATCATTGAATTCAATAATATATATGTATACAGCTTATATATGTATACAGGGTGATTATAATAAAATTCCCACTTTCAAAATGCTGTAAAAAAAAAGAAACACTCGTCACAATAAGTTCAAATTTGAACAGAAGATACTTGAAGTTGATGAAGGAGGAAACTGTATGACAACAAAAAGTTCCAAAAAAGAGTTCCACCGATTGTTCCCATCCAATTTGGTATGACCTTGCGGTGGTGGATGGGCTTTCCACTAACAGTGTCAACAACTGTTGAATGACTTGGAAGTCATTTTTTCCGTCAAAAAAAACGAAACAATCAAGCATATTGAACGCTATAGAAAGTTTAATGTACAACTCATGCCAAATACGTTTGTAATTTCGATTCAAAATATCACTGGCAGCCAAATTCACTTTCTTTATGCCACTTACAGCGCCATCTATTAATACACTGTGGAACTTTTTTGATGACGTACCATTTCCTCTTTCTTCAAGTATCTTCACTTCGAATTTGAGCTCATTGCGACGAGTGTTTCGTTTTTTACAGCATTTTGAAAGTGGGACTTTAATTATAATCACCTTGTATTATAAGACAAACTTCGACTGTGAATTTTTTATTTACTTTTCAAACTTGCAATGCAAACTAAATTTTACCACTATAACATTTTAATCAAAAAAAAGCAAGAATTATTCTATTATAGAAAGACAAATACCGATTCAAATAAAGAAAAAAAAATTTCAGATTCATTCACTTTTTTTTTTATTCTTTACAATTAATAGTTATAAGAATTTTTAAAAGAATAATACAGAAATTTGTCACGTTAAATACTAAATCAGATTAGTAAAATAGTAGAATACAAACTTTTGTATTAATAAAACAATAACACTTTGCAGAAATATATTAGCATAACGTTTTAGTGTTACTACAATTTACTAAAAGCTCTTAATTTAAGTGTACTTAGTAATTTAAGTAATTTAAGAGTACTTTTTTTTAGTTTAGAAAAACAAGGTACTCTTAAATTACGTACTTCAGTAAATTGTTCTCAAATTCTGAATTCTCCTAGTTTTCATTTTTTTTTTTTTTTGAGATTACATAAATGATATATTGTTTTAATTTATCATAAATGCCGAATTAAAGAGAATGTGAAGTTGTATGATTGCTCAATAAAATCAAAATTCGATGCCTTGAGCATTTGAAACAATTGAAGTGGTCAGGTATTTTTTTACAAGTAATTTTTATTTTTTATTCTCTGAATAAAGAAAAATGACTTGGAAAAGAATTTTTGAAACACTTTTTTTAACTTATTTTTGTTGTATAGTAAGAATATTAAAAAAACTATGGGATGCACATTTTCATTTGAAAAAAATTATATAATTATTCAAGAATTTTCTTTGGTAGTATTTTAGAATTAATAGAAGTATTTGTATTAATATTGCAGTTATTTTTAAAGTCAGAAATTTTAACTCAGCATCTTTTGACAAGGATGGCATCTATAGTTTGCTCCCTTCTGCCTCGAACTTAATAGAAAAACTTTCTAGCCTGTAGATTTATCATCCCTGTCTAAGGCATTGATACCGGAATATCCTGTTTGGCTTTTCTTATTAAGTTACCCATTAATTATTACCTACTCTCCAATTCTGAAACGAAACAAGCTCTTTGGGCAGGAGTGTTTCTGGCACTTACGATAACAATGAAGGTATTTCTTTGTCATTGGTGCAACAGCCCCATGGTGGCCCAATGCCGTCTTGCCTACTGGCAGATTACGAGACGTGAGATATTTTTTAATGGGGTAGCATTGTCAGCCCTCCGCCCAACAATCATATTAGATCAGGACCTATGGTTTAAAGTGAATTCCAAACCCCTAAAGGCATCCATGGTACCGCTGGAACTCAAAACTGGATCTTGTGGTACCGAAGTCCAGAGTTCTAGTCACACAGTCATCAAGCCCTAATGATTGTAATTAAATATTTTTATAAGACATACCAACTAGCTTGATTTGGTTTGTTGCTCTACCGTCATTTTTTTGTACCTTTGGGCTAATTAGACCGTGACCTACCCTTTAACATGAATTCCGAATCATTGACAAACGTTCATGCTACATCCAGAATTCAGACCTGAAGCCTTGGATACCAACGGCCAGACCGCTAGTTAATTGGCCATCAGGCCGTCCCATCTATGCTAGTTTGAGGAATTTTACTTTTGTGTTGTCATCTAATATTACACAAAACTTTCTTTAAAATATTTTTTTTTTTGTTTCTATCTTTTATCTTTGGTTTTTCCTTTCTTACGTATGTACTTTACCAGCTTTTAAATCATATAAAAAAATTCTTATTCCAGAAATGTCCCATTTTTTTTGTTCGATAACCTTACGATTTGCGACCATTCCTTTATTTTAACAGTACTAAAGGAGCCCACCCATCACGAAAAAGAATAACATCCTTTATTTCAAAAACCACATTATTTTTTTTTTGTTGTTGTTGTTGCCGAACCTTATGATTTGTGAGTTCCATTACTTGAACAATCCACATCCTTATGGTCATCTTCAGAACGGAAGAGGCGAACCCTTTTTTCTTCCACCAACTTTATACTGGACATTCTTTCTGTCTTAAGTTCCACATTATGTTCTTCACGGAACGATTCACCCGATAAATCTGACGATTTGAGAAGAAGTTCCTGGTGTAATCGGTGTGAACCGTTTTCATTATCTGGTCGAAAATGGCCGCCCTGCCATCGATCCGAAGGCTGCCGGTGACGTTTAAAAAACTGAAAGTAACAGGTCATTCATTTCCTGTCTGGTACGTAATTTATTAGTTTTCCGAAACATTGAACAGAGTCAGTTTTAATCTCGCATCACGTGTGTGTTTGGTTACTTTTTTTCTTCTTTCTCTCAAACTTTATACTTGGTTTCAACTTTCTGCAGGGGTGATTTACTTACTAATTTAGTCTGTTTCAAAAATTCTTCAATAATCGCTCTTGTTAACGAATCTTCACAACCTAACAAACTGCAAGTGCCAAACAAACAATCTAATAAATTGCCAGTACCAAATGAATCAAACACCAATTATGACTTTGTTAGCATTTCAAAGAAATTATCGTATAATTATTCTTAAAATAATCGTTTTTGTTTACTAATCGAAAGTGACCTTATTAACATTTGAAGAAAATGTATTGTTAAACAGCAAAATAATCGTTATTTTTACTTAAGTGAAACTAGCGGTGCTAAATGAATTAAAAACTGTGAATGATAAACATATTTTAACAAAATTTATCGCTTAATAATTTTTAAAATAATTTTTGTGATAATCGTCAAATAAAAACTGCCCGTGCCAAATGAATCAAGCATTACACTATATTTACTACATCACTCAATGGTGGCCTCGTTAACATTTTAAATAAAATGATCGTTTAATTATTGTTAAAATAATAGTTTTTGTTTGCTAAATGAAACCGTTTGAAGTAAAAGAATAAACGTTACTTGGGATGACCTTATTGACATTTCAAGAAAAATTATTCTTAAACCTCAAAATAATCGTTATTGTTGTCTACAAGATAAAACTACCTGTTCTAAATGAATTTAAAAATACTAATGAAGAAATTTACTAACATTTCAACAAAACTTAGCACTTAATTATGTTAAAAATAATAATTTTTGTTAACTAATTGAAATTGAAGTGATAAATAAATCAAACATTACCAATGATTACGTCACTAGCATTTGAACAAATATTATCTTTAATTATTGTTAAAATAATCGTTTTTTGTTTACTAATCGAAACTGTTTGTGACAAAGGAACAAAATTACTTTTGATTATTTTATTAATATTTAAAGAAAAACTGTTGTTAAACCTCGAAATAATCGTTACTGTTACCTAAGTGAAACCAGCTGTGCCAAATGAATTCAAAAATATGAATGATGAAACTTACTAGCATTTCAACAAAACTTATCGTTAAATTTTTAAAATAATCTTTTTTGTTAACTAATCGAAACTACCTTTGCCAAATGAATTAAACATTACTGTTGATAACATTAGTAATATTTCAACAAATATTATCATTTAATTATTTTTTAAATAATCGTTTTTTGTTTACTAATTGAAATTTTTTGTAGTAAAATAACCAACATTACTTGTGAGGACCTTGTTAACATTCCAAAAAAAATTACTGTTAAAGCTTAAAATAATCGTTATTGTTGCCTAGGCGAAACTACCTGTGTTAAATGAATTTAAAAATACGAATGATGAAACTTGCTAATATTTTACAAAATTTATCACTAAATTACTTTTAAGTCAAATACCAAATTACAAATTAAATCAAATACCAATGATGACCATTTTAGAATTTCATAAAATTATCATTTAATTACTGTTAAAATAATTGTTTTTTATTACTAATTGAAACTGTTTGTGATAAAAAAATCTAACATGACCTAATGATACCTAATGATGACCTAATTAACATTTCAAGAGAAATTATTGTTAAACCTTAAAATAATCGTTATTGTTGCCTAAACAAAACTACCTGTGCCAAATGAATTCAAAAATATGATTGATGAAACTTACTAAAATTTCAACAAAATTTAACACTTAATTATCTTTAAAATAATCAGTTTTATTAACTTATCTAAGATGCCGGTGAATAATAAATACCAGTGTTGACCTTTCTAGCATTTCATAAAAATTATCGTTTAATTATGGTTAAAATAGCTGTTTTTGAATTACTTATTGAAACTGTTTGTGGTAAAAAACGAATTAATTATAAATAATCTAATTAATTAATTATTAATTTAAAGAATCAAAAAATAATTATGATGACCTTATTAACATTCCAAGAGAATTTATTGTTAAACCTTAAAATAATCGTTGTTGTTACTTGAGCAAAATTACCTGTATCAAATGAATTCAAAAATACGAATGATGAAACTTACTAACAATTTAACAAAACTTTTATCTTAATATCTTTAAAATAATCATTTTTGTTAACTAATTCAAAATACATATGACAAATTAATACAATGGGGACCTTAATGGTATATCAAAAAATAAATCTTAGAATCATTGTTAAAATGATCTTTTATCTCAATTACTCAAAATTAGCTCTAAACAAACTCAATACTTACCAAATGAGCCAGTCATAACCAATGCTGACCTTATTAACATTTTAACCAAAGTTATTAAGAACATTTATAAGTTCCTTTACCAAATTAGTTTGGAGCAGCCCAAATTCAAAGGCCGTTGGCAAGATAAAGATACCAGAAGAATTGATAGTAAAAAGTTCTGGGGTTGGTGGTGTTATTATCTGATTCGGTAGTCAAATATATGCTAAGGGTGTCGAAAATGTGTTGGCTTATGGAGATTGTTTGGCCTATGGAGTTTGGTAGAATAATTAAAGTTTAATTATTCCCAGTACTTAAATAATGTGAGTAAGTATGTCGAACTGTAGTGCAGGATTTGTATATCATATACCAATGAAAGTTTTAATGTTGTAAAATTTGTTGTTTTTCATCGAGGAATATTTTCACATCACTCTTTTTATATACAGCATTTAAACTCTTTTTTATTGTCACAGTTTCAACAACAAAGATGGTGTCACACTTTTATTGTCGTCACAAGAATTATCGTACTACAATGAAGACAGAAAAATTAATCCATCATTATGTCCAATGCTTAACTATGCGAGAATTACACTGCCCACGAGTCGCTGCAAGCGATGTCGTTCTGTCAGTAAAAGGCACTCGAGTCGGTCTTCTGCTGGAAAAGCCAAAGAAAAATTTATCCGCACAGTTCTAACAGACAAGTCCCTTGAACGTCCCACATTGATTTCTGCGGTTATGTTAGAATTGTTGCGGTATGCAGTGTTGCTTGTCTGTTAGAATTTACGACTCTTTGCAGACGTCGCCGGTCTCCGTCGTTAAGTGCAGGCGGTCGACCACTGTGCTGTCCATCGGCACACTCTTGACACAGTGGATCTGGGAATGTTGAATTCCCTAATGATTTCCGAAATGGTATGACCCATGCGTCTAGCTCCAACTAACATTCCGCGTTCAAAGTCTGTTAATTCTCGTCGTGCGGTCACCATCACGTCAAAACCTCTTCACATGAATAACTTGAACAGAAATAAGAAAGCTCTGCGAAAGCACTGCGCATTTATACCTGTTCTACGCGATGCTACTGCCATCTGAAAAATTTACATATTGCTATCCCATGACTTTTGTCATTTCAGTGTATATTTAATATAGCAGTTTTTTTTGTCAATTTTGGTACATTTCTTTTTCATTTACAGATAGAACCTTCTTTTTACTATAGATTAATTTTCTCAAATGTAAATAAATTTTTTGTCTGGGGTTTCTGAATTGTTTTGTGAATTTTTGGTGAATTTTTTTTTTCATTTACAAATAGATTCTACTTTTTTGATAGATTAATTTCCACAAGCATAAATAAATATTTTGTCTGAAGTTTCTTGAGAACAAACATCACATATATTCTCATCATTGTATATGATATTATTTTGCTCATGGTTACCTACCAGTCTTTGCACACTAAATCTTCTGTCTCGTAACTTGCAATTATTTTTCTTCCTCAAAACGATCCAACTCGATAAATCTGAAACGATTCGAGAAGAAGATGAGGCCTGTGTAATCGGTGTGAACCGTTTTCATTATCTGGTCGAAAATGCCCAGCGTCCTATCGATCGGCCGCTGTCGATGACGTTTAAAAAACTGAAAGTAACAGGTCATTCATTTCCTGTCGAGTTCGTAATTTATTAGCTTTCCGAAGCATTGAGCTGAGAGTCAGTTTTAATCTCGAATTCTCGGAGAGAGAACAGCGTCCAAGAGAAATGATGGAGGAATTGTAAAATTGTCTCGAGGCGCCTTCCCCCATTTTTTCCTTCTTGATGAAGTGCAGTAAAGAAAACATGACAGCATGGGAGAGATATTTTTCACACCACTATTTATATATATATATACATACATGCTCTTCTGCTTCGTCCTAATTACTTGGAAAGTTTTGAAGTGTTTCATCTTCTTTAAAAAGAAAGTCTGTCATGGAATTTGAGTAACCATATTTCTTTCGTACGGTTGCAAAGGCGTTTTGTACGTGATTTGACTTCGCATTCTAAAAAACAGTTCGAGATCCATACAATATGTTGGAGATGCGTTTTAATTTATTTAAAGTTTTTGGGTGTGCGTGTTTAACTGTAATAGGAGCATGAAGTTTATCATCACTAATTGCTGTAAGTTGTAATTCTTATAACATAATACAAATAATTACAAAATAACTAATATTCTCAGAAAAAAATTATACTCGCTGTTAATTGCTTCCTGAAATTCATTAGTGACATTTGCCCTTAATAATTCGTTTGTCAAATATACGTTAAGGAATACCCTTAATAAGGATAAGTATTCGAAAATGAAGATTTGTTTGGCTTATGGAGCTTAGTAGAATAATTTAGGTTCAATTATTACCAGTATTTAAATAGTGTTAAAAAGTATGACTAACTGTAGTGCAAGATTTGTTTATCATACAGCAATGAATATTTTAATACTAGAACATTTGTTTTTTTTTTTTTTTTTTCATGGGGGGGAGGGTATTTTCACGTCACTCTTTATAATATACAGCCTTTAAACTCTTTTTATAATTGCCAAAGTTTCAACAATAAAGATGATGTCACTGATCGTCATCTCAAGAGTTATCGTCCTTCAATGAAGCAGAAAAACCAATCTATCATTATGTCCAATGCATAAGTATGCGAGAATTGTATATTATACAACAATTTTTTCTTCAATTCTGGTATATATTTTCATTTTCATTTATAAACAGAACCTACTTTTTCGATAGATTAATTTCCCCAAACATAAATACATTTTTTTGTCTGGGGTTTCTGAAAACAAAAACATCACATATATTCTCATCATCATGTATGATATTATTTTGCTCTTTGGTTACCTCAGACTTTGTACACTAAATCTTCTGTCTCGTAATTTCCTATTATTTTCTTCCTCAAAACGATCCAACTCGATAAATCTGAACGATTCGAGAAAAGGTGAGGCCCTGGGTGTAATCGGTGTGGGAACCGTTTTCATTATGTGGTCGAAAATGTCCGACGTCCTATCAATTGAGTTCTGTCGATGACGTTTAAAAAACTGAAAGTAACAGGTCATTCATTTCCTGTCGAGTTCGTAATTTATTATCTTTCCGAAGCATTGAGTCAGTTTTAATCTCGAGTTCTCCGGAGGGAGAACAGCGTCCAGAGAAATGATGGAGGAATTGTAAAATTGTCTCGGGCGCCTTTCCATTTTTTTCCTTCTTGATGAAGTGCAGTAAAGAAGACATGACAGCATGGGAGAATATTTTCACACCACTGTTTATATATATATATATATATATATATATATATATACATATATATATATATATATATATATATATATATATATATATATATTAATATATATAATATAATATATATATATATATATATATAATATAATATATATATATATATTAATATATATACATATATATATATATGTAAGACTAGAAACACTTCCAAAACTTTCAAGTAATTAGGAAAAGCAAAAGGGACAAAAAGAGACTTTAAAAACAAAATCTGTCATGGATTTTGTGTAACCATATTTCTTTTGCACGGTGCAGGGTGTTTTGTAGGTGATTTGTCTAGGCATCCCTAAAAAAACAGTTCTGGATCATACAATATACTACTGGAGATGCGTTTTAAATTAACTAGAATTTTTTGGGGAGTTCATGTTTAACTGTAATAGGAGCGTGAAATTTATCATCGCTAATTCATATAAGTTGTAATTCTAATAATATGTTACAAATAATTATGAGATAATTTATATTCTTAGAAAATTAATTATACTCGCTGTTAATTGCTTCTTGAAATTCGTTGAACATTTGCTCTTAATAATTCGGTTGTCAAATATATGTTAAGGAAGTCCCTTAATAAAAATAAATATTCGAAAATGAAGATTTGTTTGGCTTATGGGGCTTAATAGAATAATTTAGATTTAATTATTTCCAGTATTTAAATAATGGTAGAAAGTATGACTAACTATAATGCGAGATTTGTTTATCATACAACAATGAATGTTATAATACTAGAACATTTGTTATTTTCATGGGGAGGGGGTATTTCCACATCACTCTTTTTAATATACAGACTTTAAACTCCTTTTTTATTGTCACAGTTTTAACAATAAAGATGGTGACACACTTTGATTGTCTTCACAAGAATTATCGTCCTACAATTAAGACAAGAAAAAACTAATCCATCATTATGTCCAATCCTTAACTATACAAAAATTATATTTCATATAGCAATTTATTTTTATTTTTTTTGTCAATTTTGGTATCTTTTTCATTTACAAACAGAACCTACTTTTTGATAAATTAATTTCCCCAAACATAAATAAATATTTTGTCTGAAGTTTCTGAAAACAAAACATCACATACATTCTTAGTATATGATATTATTTTGCTCTTGGTTACCTACCAGACTTTATACTAAATCTTCTGTCTCGTAACTTGCAATTATTTTTTCTTCCTCAAAACGATCCAACTCGATAAATCTGAAACGATTCGGAGAAGAAGATGAGGCCCTGGTGTAATCGGTGTGAACCGTTTTCATTATCTGGTCGAAAATGCCCGGCGTCCTATCGATCGGTTGCTGTCGATGACTTTTAAAAACTGAAAGTAACAGGTCATTCATTTCCTGTCGAGTTCGTAATTTATTAGTTTTCCGAAGCATTGAACGAAGAGTCAGATTTTAATCTCGAGTTCTCCGCAGAGAGAACAGCGTCCAAGAAAAATGATGGAGGAATTGTAAAATTGTCTCCGGGCGCCTTCCCATTTTTTCCTTCTTGATGAAGTGCAGTAAAGAAGACATGACAGCATGAGAGAATATTTTCACACCACCCTTTATATATATATACATGGTCTTCTGCTTTTCCTAATTACTCAGAAAGTTTTGGAAGTGTTTCGTCTTCTTTTAAAACACAAATGTGTCATGGATTTTGCGTAACCATATTTCTTGTGTACGATGCTGGATGTTTTGTAGGTGATTTGTCTTAGCATCTTAAAAAACAGTTCGAGATCCATACAATATACTACAGGAGAAGCTTTTTAATTTAGTTAGAATTTTTGGGGGAGAGTGCGTGTTTAACTTTGTAATAGGAACATGAAGTTTGTTATCACTAATTAATATGAGTTGTAATTCTGATAATATGTTGCAAATAGTTATAGAATAATTTACATTCTTAGAAAATTAATTGTACTCGCTGTTAATTCGGTTGTCAAATATATATTAAAGAATACCCTTAATAAAGGATAAGTATTCGAAAATGAAGATTTGTTTGGCTTAAGGAGCTTAGTAGAATAATTTAGGTTTAATTATTCCCAGTATTTAAATAGTGTTAGAAAGTATGACTAACTCTAGTGAGATTTATTTATCATACAGCAACGAATGTTATAATACTTTAACATTTGTTGTTTATCATGGGGGTGGAGATGGCTTAACTATGTTAAAATTATATTTCATATAGCAATTTTTTTTATTCAATTCTGGTACATTTTCTTTTTCATTTACAAAATAAAACCTACTTTTTCTATGGATTAATTTCCCCAAACATAAATAAATTTTTGGTCTGAGTGTTTCTGAAACCAAACATCCCATATATTCTCATCATTGTATGATATTATTTTGCTCTTAGTTTACCTCAGGCTTAATAGTAAATCTTCTGTCTCGTAACTTCCAGTTATTTTCTTTATAAGTTCATTTACCAAAGTAGTTTGCAGCAGCCCAAATTTAAAGGCTCGTTGGCAAGATAAAGATACCAGAAGAATTGATAGTGCAAACTGTCCGGGGTAGGTGGTGATATTATCCGATTCGATTGTCAAATATATGTTATGGAAGATCCTTAATAAGAATGAATATTCGAAATTGAAGATTGTTTGACTTATGGGGTTTAGTAGATTTGATTACTCCCAGTAATAATAATGTGTAAATAATACGAAAAACTATGTCTAACTATAGTGCGGGATTTGTTTATACTTTTGCAATGATTTTTTTTTAAATACTAGAATATTTTTGTTTTTCATGGGGGAATATTTCCACATCATTCTTTTTCATATACGGCATTTAAAGTCTTTTTGATTGTCACAGTTTCCAACAATGAAGATGGTATCACACTTTGATTGTCATCACAAGAGTTATCGTCCTTCAATGACGGCAGAAAACTAATCCATCATTATGCCCAATGCTTAACTATTCCAAGAATTATATCCGTATAAGAATTTTTTTATTCAATTCTGATGCATTTTCTTTCATTTACAAGTAAGAACTTCTTTTCGATAGATTAATTTCTCAAACATAAATAAATTATTTTTTGTTCTAAGGTTTCTGCAAACAAACATCCCATATATTCTCATCATGTATGATATTATTTTTTGCTCTTGGTTACCTACCAGACTTTGGTACACTAAATCTTCTGTCTCATAACTTCAATTATTTTTCTTCCTCAAAACCATCACTCGATAAATCTGAACGATTCGAGAAGAAGATGAGGCCCTGGTGTAATCGGTAAACCGTTTTCATTATCTGGTCGAAAAATGCCCGGCGTCCTATCGATCGGTTGCTGTCGATGACGTTTAAAAAACTGAAAGTAACAGGTCGTTCATTTCCTGTCGAGTTTCCGTACTTATAGTTTTCCGAAGAAGAATTGAGCGGAGAGTCAGTTTTAATCTCAAGTTCTCCGGAGAGAGAACGGCGTCAAGAGAGAAATGATGGAGGAATTGTAAAATTGTCTCAGAGCGCCTTCCCCAATTTTTTCCTTCTTGATGAAGTGCAGTAAAGAAAGCATGACATCATAATATCTTTATAAATATATATATATATATATATATATAAGAGTGGTGTGAAAATATTCTCCATCTGTCATGCTTTTTTACTGCACTTCATCAAGAAGGAAAAAAAATTGGGGAAGGCGCCCGAACATGCTCTTCTGCTTCGTCCTAATTACTTCGAAAGTTTTGGAAGTGTTTCATCTTTTAAAAACAAATCTGTTATGGATTTTTGTAAACCATATTTCTTTTGCATGGTGCAGGATGTTTTGTAGGTGATTTGTCTTGGCATCCTAAAAAAAAACAGTTCAGAGATCCATACAATATGTTCTGGAGATGCGTTTTAATTTATTTAAAATTTTTTGGGAACAGTGCATGTTTAACTGTAATAGGAGCTTGGAAATTTATCATCCCTAATTTATATAAGCTGTAATTCTTGTAATATGTTACAAATAATTATAAGATAATTTATATTCTTAGAAAATTAATTATACTCGCTGTTAATCGCTTCTTGAAATTCATTATTGACATTTGCTTTTAATAATTCGGTTTGTCAAATATATAGTGGTAAGGAAGACCCTCAATAAGGATATGTATTCGAAAATGAAGATTTGTCTGGCTTATGGTGCTTAGTAGAATAATTTAGGTTTAATTATTCCTAGTATTTAAATAATGTGAGAAAGTATGACTAACTTTAATGCGAGATTTGTTTATCATACAGCAATCAAATAATATAATACTGGAACATTTGTTGTTTCTCATGGGGGGGGTATTTCGCATCACTCTTTTTAATATACAGCATTTAAATTCTTTTTTTTATTGTCACAGTTTCAACAATGAAGATGGCGTCAACTTTCATTGTCGTCGCAAGAATTATCGTCCTACAATGAAGGCAGAAAAACTAATCCATTATGTCAATGCTTAACTATGTTTAGAATTATATCAGATAGCAATTTTTTTTGTCAAATCTGGTACATTTTCTTTTTCATTTACACGTAGAACCTACTTTTTCCTGCATTAATTTCTTCAAAATAAATACATTTTTGTCTGAAGTTCCTGAAAACAAACATCACATATATTCATCATAGTAGTATATGATATTATTTTGGTTCTTGGTTACCTACCAGACTTTTTGTACCTAAATCTTCTGTCTCGTAATTTCTAAATGATATTTTTGCACTCAAAGTTGATTCAACTCCGGTAAATCTGAACGATTCAGAAAGCAGATGGGGCCCTGAAGTGTAATCGGTGTGAACCGTTTTCATTATCTGGTCGAAAAATGCCCGGCGTCCTTTCGATCGGTCGCTGTCGATGACGTTTAAAAACTGAAAGTAACAGGTCATTCATTGCCTGTCGAGTTCGTAATTTATTAGTTTTCCGAAGCATTGAACGGAGTGAGTTTTAATCTCGAGTTCTCCGCAGAGAAGAACAGCGTCCAAGAGAAATGATGGAGGAATTGTAAAATTGTCTCGGGCGCCTTCCCCATTTTTTTCCTTCTTAATATGCAGTAAAGAGAATAATACAGCATGGGAGAATATTTCCACCCTCTTTATATTTATATATATATATGCATGCTCTTCTGCCATAATTACTTGGAAGTTTTGAGTGTTTGGCTTATGCAGC
>BPLR01018591.1:0-20397 GCA_021605095.1 Caerostris extrusa
GTTGCTACGTGTAGCTTTGCTAAGACCAAATCGAAAGGATACAGGTCAATAAAACGCAAGTAATAAATTTTATTCTTGTTTAAAACTGTGAGACGATTTTTTGTTTGTATACTTAGCGACTTGGTTCAAGCAATAGAGGATTCTGGAATTGTATCATAATTAGATTCAGAACAGAACAGTTGTTTTGAATAAAATTAATTGTAGCTGTAATTACAAAACACAATCAAGCATCAATCAGGGACGCGTTGAAGCGATCATTATTCTGATGAAACCGACACTGAACTTCTGATTTTCACCTCTATGCTTCGTCTCCTCATCTATGCTTGCCCGGTATGAGCCTATGCCGCTAATTATAATACTAAAATATTGAATCTCAACAAAATATGACTATTAGACAAATAATGAATGCCAACTGGTTCATGAGAAATGCTGGATATTCAAAGAGCTATTTCACTGTTACCTCAAGGAGTACTGGAGAAAACTTCAGAACTTTTCTTCAATATTACACAACCACCAACATCCGACCATTCAAGAGATCGAGCAATATGAACCGCACTCTCATTTTGGAAAAGACCTAGGAAATATTCTGCTCTAACCTACCTACCCTATTTTTAAGTGTTGAACTTTTCAAACCTCACGTTTTTCTTAATCTCTGGGCTTTTGCCAATGTTTCATTCTTTCATGTTTGTCACCACCGGATGAGGCCTGACGGGGTCAGTGAGCTCCAAAGAAGTAATGAAGTGCTTACATAGATACTCACAAATGATTAAATTAGCCCTGACCACATCAGTAAACAAGATTGCCAAAAAACTAAGTTTAAATATTTAGGTAACTGTCAATTTAACGACTTGACGAAAACAGCGGTCAACTCCAGTAGACGAACGAAAATATAGGGATTTCTTTTAGCAGTGATATTCAATGCCGATGCTAGATGCCGTTAGGAGTTGACTACTTTTTGTATCAATGTAGCTAAATTCATTCCCTTGGATAAGGAGGGTTTTTAAAGCTGATTTCAACAGTTATTTAACAGTGCTTTACAGCCTGCCGCTGTGTGAGTTTCAACCCAGTCTATTCAACTCTTCGGGTAGCAGGATTTAATATTAGCCTTTGATTTTGACGTCTGTTAAAAAAATTCAACATCTCTTTGACAGGGAATGGTTATTTTAACGTATTACCTTAACTTAAAATTAACTTCAGTTAAATACAACTCTGGCTTTTTTTTAACACCACATAAATTTAGCATATTTAAAATTTAAAGCGTTCTTATTGAACATTTCAATCGCTTGATAGTTACTATGCATTTATTACTGTTTGTATTTTAATATTTCTAATTGCTTTTGCATGCTTAAATTATAGTTACATATTACAGTGAATATTTTGCACATGAGATTGATCTAACCGCATAAAGATGTGATATGTTGCTATGATATCATATGATTAATATAAAAAATATGATATTATACAATATACATATTTTTCTTTAATTCTAATTCATCAATCTTATTAAATTTTTTTATCAGCAAACTTGTTAAAATAAGGAAAATTAAAACCTAGTAAAGATGAATATTCTGTGTTTATAATATATTAAGAAGTATTGGTAAAAATAATTTCTTCAAAATAGTATTATTTTTTATCTATGAATGCATTTCACAGATGGATCAACCGATCAATTTTTTTTTTGTGTGTGTGCATAAATTTTATGATTGCCACCTTTTTCATAAATGAATTTAAGAAAGGTGTTGTTGTCGTATCCCTCATGGAAGGAGGGGACAGTAGGGGGGGACAGCTTCTGTTATAATGGAGTATCCATAGGAAGATGTACATGACTTGCCCGTGTCGCTGAAGGAGGACTTTTAGGGGGAACTACCCCCGCCTTTGCGTATCGTATGGGGGAAAATCCGAAACTTCTACCAGGTAGTCCGACTAACGAGGAAAATGCTAAACGTCACAAACGCCATCGAGCCTCCTGATTTTTGAAACAGTGCTTACAATAAAAGCCGCCAGTGGATAGAAACTCCGCCCTAATGCTCATGGAAAGTTGTTAATATTCAAATAATATGCCTTAGTTATGTATTCAAAATAATATTTGCTTTGTGAATCTTTTAAAAGCCTTTTTCATGTAAACTTTTTATAAATACAAATAACTCTTATTTTATTTAATTAATCCACATATTAATTGCGATTAAAAGTTCCTAAGAACAAATCTTTCTAAAATAATATCTCTTTTAATATGAAGTTTAAAAAAGAAACTGAATTAAAATGTGCTTTTTTTAATTATTCTAATTCAATATAGCGAATTAGAAAATTTAATCTTCTAAAAATGAAAGAAAATAGTGCAATTGTTACATAAAAAACGTAACATTTCTCTTGTTAAATGGATAAAATTAACCGTTAATTTTAATTAATGGTTAAAATTAACCGTTAATTTATAATAGCATTAAAGGTTAACACCTGAAACTTTTAGAAAAGTTAAACGAAATCAACAGTTTTTACCATATCTATGCTGAATTTACTTGTTTTTACTATTAGATAAGAAATTGTCTTGTTGAAATGCCAAATGTCATGAACATGTCTTGACTATCGAAAACTCCAAAACAAAAATAACAAAATTTGTATAGTTTATTGCTGTCTCTGTTTTTGAATTTACTCTTTTGAAATTAATCTTTACATTAAAGTTGAAACCATCGCTTATTATTTGGAAACTTTAATCGTTGTGTAAGCTTTTTTTGAAAATAAATACCGATAAGTATTTGAGATTAAATTTCCCACGAGCATTTTGTAAAAAAATTTTTTTACAAGAATCAACTACATGACAAGTCCATGACAAGAATCAGCTATAAGATAGGACTTTTTTTTTTCTGTGCACTGTATTCGAAATTCCAAATATTCGAAATTACGTTGATGTCTTTTGTAATTTTCTTATAACTTGGACTTATGAATAATTATTAGAAAATTATTTAGGGTTTAATTTCAATTATTTAGGATTTGTAGTATTATGAATAGAAGAAAATTCTTTTTTACTATAAAATCATTTTAAAAATCAATACAAAATAAAAAATATAATTAATTAAAATAAATAAAAATTATTTATTTTTAATTTTTAATAGTTATGATTTTTCAATTGCATGAATTCCAATTGCTTTATAATAATCAATAACTTTTATAATTAACCATCATCCAAATTTTAGATTTTTAAGGAATTTAATTGCTAATAAATTTTTTTTTAAATTTCTTTGCTTTTTTATTCAACAAATTATAAAAACAAACAATAATTGCAAATATTAAAACAATAAAATATGAATAATAATTTTTAATATTAATAATAAACATTAAAAATACGATACTAATAATAAACATGAAAACAAATAAAAATTTAGTTAATAAAAAATTATTCCAAAAATATGCAAATTATTTTAAATATGATTTTATTATATTATTCATGTTTGTAATTAGATTGTATCCGAATAAGTTATAAAAATTATACAAAATTTAATGATAATAATAAAAATTTAATTTAATAATAATTTGAACAAATAATTTTTAACTTGCACAAATTGTGGATAGATTTCTGATTATAAATTTTATTATGTAGGAAAATTAGATGAATTAGAAAAGAAAATTATTGATCGTTAAAAACTTTAATATATGTTTCTCGTTTGGCTAATATTTAGCCTTCAATTTATATATATATAATTGCTCAGTTTTGTGTATCTTAAAAACATTTTTTTAAGAACGAAATTTAGAAAATAATTTTTAAATTGCACAAATTGTGGATATGTTTCAGAATATAAATTCTATTATGTAGAAAATTGTATCAAGTAGAAAAGAAAAACTATTGATAGTTAAAAAAACGTTACTAAATGCTAACGTTACTAAACTTAATTAACGTTACTAAATGCTAACGTTACTAAACTTAATTAACGTTGCTAAATACTTGTTTGGCTAATGTTTAGCCTTCAAGTTTTTTTTATAATTGCACAGTTTTTGTATCTTAAAACTTTTTTTAAAAAAAAATGAAATTTAGATAATAAAAATTTGAGCAAATAATTTTTTAACTTGCACAAATTGTATACATGTTTCAGAATATAAATACTATTACGTAGAAAAATTGTATGAAGTAGAAAAGAAAATTATTGATCGTTAAAAAATTAATATACGTCCCTTGTTTGGCTCATATTTAACCTTCAAGTTTTTTATAATTGCACAGTTTTGTGTATTTAAAAAAACATTAAGAAATTGATTTTTTAAACTTTTTATTTTTAAAAACATTTAAAAATGAAATTTAAATGATAATAATTTGAGCACATAAATTTTTAACTTGTACAAATTGTGTATATGTTTCAGAATATAAAAGCAATTATGTAGAAAAATTGTATGAATTAGAAAAAGAAAATTATTGATCGTTAAAAATATATATTTCTTGTTTGGCCAATATTTAGTCTTCAAGTTTTTTATAATTGCACAGTTGTGTGTATTTAAAAAAAATTAAATTTTAACATTTAAAGCTTTCTTAACTAAATTTTAACATTTAAAACTTTTAACTAAATTTTTTTTTAACTTTTAAAAACTTTTAACTAACTTTTTTATTTTAAAACATTTTCAAAGAATGAAATTTAAATAACAGTAATTATTGCAAATAATTTTTAACTTGTACAAATTGTGGATATGTTTCAGAATATAAATACTATCATGTAGAAAAATTGTGTGAATTAAAAAAGAAAAATTATTGATCATTAAAATAAATTATAGTTTAAAAAAAAAAAAAAACATGCTTTAAGAGTTAATCAAAACTAAAAAGTAAAAAAATAATTGTTAATATAAAAATAAAATACGATGACGAGAAAATGAATGTCACTTTTCTAAAAGCGTGGGGTGTTTGTATGACATTTTAAACTAACTCTGCATTTCGGAATGAAACTAGTGAAAATTAAACGATTGATATCAAGCACCCCACGCTTTTAGAACAATGACATTCATTTTCTCGTGGAGTCGTTTTATTCTTATGTTAACAATTATTTTTTACTTTAACTCTAAAATCGTTTTTTAGTTTTTTAGACTATAATTTATTTTTTACTTTTTAGTTTGACTAACTCTAAAAGCGTTTTTGTTTTTAAACTATAATATTTAAATGAGGTCCCGGTACGGAGGACTGGAGCTGTAGTTCTTACAATAATTTAATTGTGAGTAAAACAAAGGTGAAATGTGAATATGTCGAGCCAGCCAGGATTCGAACAGGGAATCTCCTGATCCGTAGTCAGGTGTGTTAATCCGTTGTCCCACGTAGGTTTGAATGTCTTAGGTACTTTCATTCTACATGGGTTAAATTGCTTTTCATAAGTTAAAATAAAATCACTAATCCTAATCATGATGAGATAATAAACTTATCAAAATATTTCAGTGTCGTCGGTCCTCGATAAGTCTACAACGTTTAAATTAAATCTGATCGCTTCAAGTAAAAAAATCGAGCCCAAAGAGTCAGTTACAAACAAACAAACATACAGGTGAAACTAATAAAAGCGCATTAAAAACAATATATGTTTCTTGTTTGACTAACGTTTTGCCTTCAAGTTTTTTTTTTATTTTTTATTTATTATTTTTTTTTTTTTATAATTCCACAGTTTTGTATATCGTAAAACATTAAAAAAAAAAAGGAAACTTAGAAAATAATAATTTTTAACAATAATTAAATAATTTTTAACTTGCACAAATTGTGGATATGTTTCAGAATATAAATACTATTATGTAGAAAAATTGTATGATGCAGAAAAAAAAAAATTATTGTTAAAAGAAAACATTAATATATGTTTCTTGTATGGCTGGTGTTTAGTCTCCAAGTTTTTTATAATTACACAGTTTTGGGTATCTTAATACATTAAAAAATTAAATTAATTAACAGTTATTGCTGACGTAAAATACTTGTAAAATGTTCGATAATATTTAATAAAAAAACGAAAGTAAGCATACTTTGCTGGCTGCTGTTTCATCGAAATGAGCAGTTTCGTATGTCCATCCATTGTCGCACGGAATGAGAGCAGTGTCATCTGGTATTCGATAATGATTCGACTGTACCCAGTCGGTGTAATTCAAGTCATACATGAAACAGTCAGACTTGTCATGGCCGAACAAAGTTTCCTGTGCACTGGCACTCAAATTACTGGCTGCCATTTCAGGAATATGACACCAATGATTCGGTATGTGGACTAAAAACAGAATATTCATGGACAACACTGGAAGCGCCGTGGCCACTGGAGCCAAGAAATACATGAGCAGTTTCTTCTGAAAACCAACCATAATCTCCAACTTCTTCAAGAAGATCTTCAAATTCCAGTTCTTTTTTTTGAAGCCACCATAGTTGAAACTAAATGTGGCCCTAGACTTCGCTTTTACATTATATTGTAAAAAAAAAATATTTCGAATCGAGACGTTATCGACTGAGCTTTTTGAAAATGAATATATAAAAGCAACTTCCTCGGAAAATATAACTGTTACTTAATTTATTGTCCTTCTCGTTCTATGTTTTTCTTCTTAGAAGGTCATTCATGTGTCGTAAGAATCAACTTCTTGATAGATGTAGAGTGTCTCTAGTAGATAGCAGGGATAAAAAGGAAGTTACTTGTTCTGCGAAAATTTAGGACTGCTTATTGAAGCAAATTGCAGCAATTGACTGAAATAGGGACAGATCAATAAACAAAGCAACAAATCAATAAAGAAAACATCACAAGAAAGGCTGAAACAGCTCTTTTTTCTGGGTGTGTTGCATAATATTACTTTGTTAGTACTTAAATGAGACATAAATTATCATTTAATAAAATTTGACATTCTGCATTACTTATTTTACTTCCGCAGCGTTTATTTGTAACTATTGGTGACAAAAAAATAGTTTAAGGATGACATTAGTACAATTAAGTCTGGTTAGATTATCCAGTATAATGGAATGCGGTAAAATGGAACAGGAATGACATATTTGTTCGAATGAATGAACAAATATGGGTTCCTTTCCCATGATTGTTCTTAATTATTATCAATTAAGTATAGCTAAAAATAAATTATACAGTAAAAATACGATAAGCTCTATCTTTGTTTGAAAATAATATTATTATACAATGAAGCAAAATTGAGCCAAATATGGAATTTGCCGTTATTTATTCATAATTCTAAGATCGAAAATTTTTTTAAATGTTGGTCATTTTGACTCGATATTATTTGTCACTCCAACGACAGTTATATAAGAACGTTCAGTGTTATCCAGAGGAAGATTTCCGCTGCACTGCACCATAATTTTAAAAGGTGACACGTAGGTGCTTTGCACGGTTCAAAAGGTGACTTTGCACCTCAAAAGGTGGCCCGTAGAGTGCACACTCTTCGAACACAATGAAAAGACATTCCGATCTATAGATTTATCATACCCAAAATATAAAGCTCAACCAATAAATCATGTCGGTTCTTTAAGTTCGAAGTAAGAAATACTAATTTAAAAATATGTGAAATGAAAAATAAAAAAAAATATTCAAAAGATGTTTTCTAAAATCACTTAAAAAAAATATTTTTGCAACTTTTAACATTCTTTTTTTGTTTTTTTTTGGCTCATAAATGAATTAAACAATACACAATGTTTAAATCAACAAATAAGATTTTGACAAATAAGATTTTGTGAAAAAATTCGAATAATATCTACTCTCTTCATTTAATGAAGAGTCTCTTTTGATCATTAACATATTTATTACTTTCGGTCGACACGTGTTCATTACATTCACAAAATACACAGAAAGAAGTAATTTATCCATTAGTAAGTATCCATTTACCGATACGTTAAATGGCTTTGAATTCATACTACTGTGCCCAAAAGTTAGATCAATCTTTTTTTTTTTTTTTCAAAAATCTTTATTTATTCTTCGAAATTTATTTCATCGCCTTCAAAGTAATCCTCTCCTGACACAACTTTTTTTCCAATCCTCAATGCATTCTAAAAAGCCATCGGCAGATTATGGCTATCAAAGCGCGCAGCGATTCACGTTGAATCTCTTCAATCGACTCAAAACGGTGTCGAAGGAGTGGTCTTTTGAGTTTAGGGAATAGCTAGCCAGAAGTCGCGTGGTGAGAATACGGTGGTTGTGCAAGGATATGTGGGTTTCACTTTTGGCGAAAAATCACGAAGAATCAATGCAGTTTGAGCTGGCGCATTCATTGCTTTCGGTGCCAATCCAGATTTCATGCATTTGAGGCCCAAAATGGAATTGACCGATTCTTTTGACATTCTATCATCAGCAGCAAAGTCTCTAATTGCAAATCGACGGTTTACAAGCATTAAATCTTTAATTTTTGACGGAGCTTCGTCGGTTGAGGTGGATGGTCGACCAGAGGGCTCTTCGTCTTCAACGCGGTCTCTGCCTTCTTTGAACTGTTTATACCACTTCTAAACATTTCTTTACGATATAGGAGTGCTCACCGAATGCCTTCTGCAACATTCTATACGTTTCCGCAAACAAAATTGAATGCAAGTTCTTTGCTCAATCAATTCGGACATTTCAAAATCGCCGGAATCAGTTTTAGCGTCTCTCAAAGTCAAGCGTAACTCAAACACTAATGAATAGTTCGACGTCAAATTTCACACAGATGTCAAGGACAGTGGCAACAACCTAAAAAGACCCGACAATTTTAAACTGAATATTGGTCTTACTTTTGGACACAGTAGTATAATGACTTTTATTTCTAACAGACAATTGATTACTATTAAACATTTCTATCGTTTTAGCACTTCCTCGAATTATTAACCCTTAAAGTTCTTTCGCGACATTCACATTTTCATTTTTTAAAAAAAAAATTTTTACATCTAAATTTTTTTTTTGAAATTGAATTGAATTAAAGTGTTTAATCTAGTGGAAGCAATTTTAGAATAATTGAATTCAATAGATGCCCATAACTACCACTTGCTGCAATAAGTGAATTTAAATTTCTAACACTGACTTCTATTTGATCATACAATTTAAGTAATCTGTCAACATTACTTGAATATTTAAAAGGCTGTAAATTTAATTAATCCTTAATTTATGGACATGAGTGTACTATAAAATTATATATCAAACAAATAATGAATAAAAGCCACAAGTTGCAAACAAGTTGCTTGATGGGATTAAGTCAAAGCGTTGGAGACCTGAAGCCTTTTTAACAATACCCAACAAACCGCGACGACATGCTGTCTCCCAGTTCCGTCTTCTGACTGGCCATGACTGCCTATCACAGGGGTGGCCAACCCAAATGATCTTGTGGGCCACTTTGAAATGCATCCTAACTCCGCGGGTCGCATATAAAAATTATATATTCCTATATTACATTTAGACCCACTGCAGACATTTTATTTTCAAGTGAAAATTGAAAAATAATGAGTTATTATTATTGCGTTTACTATTATTCTTACATGTAAACATAGATAATACACTCATGTCCATAAATTAAGGATAATTCAGAATCACACAGAAATTGAACTCTGAAATAAAAATTTCACCTGTAGAATTATCTCACACATCTTGAAGAAGAATATGCAAATTACAGGAAACCACCAGTTGGCACGAATAGTACGTCACAATGACGAGAGTGTAAAAGAGGGGTATATAAGGAATGGTCGCAAAGAAGTAAAATTGTTCACAAGCGCTTTAAAGCCTTTCAGTGCAATAACCGCATAGTTATGGCACAAAGGAAGCATTTGGATGATTTTTTACGTGGTAGAATTATCGGACGACTGGAATGTGGCGTACCCAGCTGGAAGTATCCGAGGAACTTGTAATCGCCCAGAGTGTCATCTCTAGGCTTTGGCAACGATTCCAAGATGATGGTAATGTGAGTAGCTGTTACAACACAGGTCGCCCCCGAGTTACAATGCCGATTGATTACCGGTATTTAGCAGTTATTGCCAAAAGAAACAGACGGAGCACAGCATCAGACCTGTCTCGTCAGCTCTCTTCAGCTACCGGTACGACAGTTTCAAGGCAGACCTTGTACAGACGCTTGGGGCACATTGGTCTATATGCTCGTAGGCCTGTCAGATGCGTTCCACTTACCGCAACTCATTGTCGCCTGCGATTAACCTGGAGTAGAGAGCATGCATTGTGGACACCGCAACAGTGGTCTGGTGTGATGTTTTCCGACGATTCCATGTTTAGTTTGCAGTCTGATTCTCACCGGACTTTCATATGGAGAGCGCCAGGTACCCGTTACCACCAAGAGAACACCATTGAACGACACCGTTACGGTGGTACAGGATGGCTCGTTTGAGAGGAATTATTCATGGTTCCAGAACTGACCTGCATGTTCAGAGTGTAACGATGACAGGCCACATCTATCGGGATGCCAATCTGGAACAACATGTACGTTTGTTTCGGGGCGCCATGGGTGCTGAATTTCTATTTATGGATGACAACGCCCGTCCTCACTGTGCAAACATTGTAGACTAATGCCTTCAATTGGAGGATATCACCCGTATGGATTGGCCAGCATACTCACCGGACTTGAATCCAATAGAGCATGTGTGGGGATATGCTTGGCCGACGAATTGCAGCCCGTCAACCCCTTCCCACCTGTCAACTGGAACTTCGGAGGGCATTGCTTGATGAGTGGTGTAATATTCCCCAAGATCAGATTGATAATTTGATACTCAGCATGCCTAGGCATTGTAAGGCCTGTATTGCTTCGTCCGGGAAACATACTCCATATTAACCATCATACTAACCATGTTATACTGTTTTTTGTAAATAGGTTCTTTTTTGAAATTTGCTCCAGGGAGTAAAAATCGCAATTTTTATTAATTTTGTCAAACATATAGCATCTTTTTTGCTCTTTACCTTTTTTGTTTAATAAATAGACTTTACAAATAAGTCAAATTTGTTTTGCTACTGTCTCTTTCTTTGCCTGAATTTAATTATCCTTAATTTATGGACATGAGTGTATAATAATAATGATACTAAATGCATATTGTAAAGAAATATATATCACTAAAATGAAATATAAAAATATATAAAAGTAAATGAAATTAAAAAAATGAAATCATTAAAAAATATTTATTTTATTAGTGCGATATTTGTTTCCCAAGAATATTATTTTAAAATCACAGTTAATTTTTCTCATAATTCAGACAGTTAATTTTTGAATATACTATATGGAGGCTCAAATAATATGTTTTCACTACTTTGACCGTTATAAAAATAAATATATTTTGTAAAAGTGTAATAAATCTCACGGGCCGTAAAAATATCAAGGGGGCCGCGGTTGGCAACCCGTGGCCTAGCAGAACATCTCCGTCGCATTAAAATCTATTCGAACTGGCTGCCCCCTATGTGATTCAGCAGACCCAATGAACAGAGACCGCCTACAACGATGTGCGGTACTTGACGGCGACTCGAGACATCTCTTTACTGGCGTGCGAAAGAACTCTTAAGGCAGGGATGGGCAAATTATGGCCCGCGGGCCAACTACGGCCCGACGGAAGGTTCTATCCGGCACACGGATAGAATTTTAATTTGAAGGTCCGAGGCAAAAATCAAAAGAAATATATATTTATATATTATATATCCATCTCCTTTTCCGCTTTGATTAAATATTAATTTTTTTCTTCCTTTTTTTTCAAAGAAAACATTCAAACATAGTTGGATATTTTCACCATGCCTTTCAACGTAAATTGTGAAGCAGTGATATCAGATTTGCAGGTTGAATTAATTGAGTTGCAATCTAATAATCATCCCAAGCAGTTGTTTCTAAATATGCCAAAAGTTTTTACAAATCATTATCGAAAGTAAGTTTCCCAAATTTAATATCTCACGACCAGAAAATCAGTGCTATGTTTGCTTCATCTAATATATGTGAACAAGTGTTTTCAATTATGAACTTTAGAAAGAATTATTTCAGAAGTAGACTGAAAGATGAGCATTTAGCCTCGTTCTTTAGAATCAGTACATCTCACTTCGAACCTCACTCACTATAAGGAACTTTAAAAATGAAATCGCAATTTCATTAACATATTTAAATTGTGATACTTTTGTATTGTTTTTAATATTTTAGAAAATTTATCTTGGCCCGCCAAACTTTTTTTTTTTTTTTTTTTTTTTTTTTCCGTTTTTTGGCCTGCGACCGAAATAGTTTGTCCATTCCTGTTTTAAGGCAATGAGTTCGGTCATCTTTGCATTTTTTTGGGGGGATGTTTATTCTTTTAATTTATTATTTTAGCGGCCAAGAGTGAAGTATCATTGGAGGTCAAGGTTTAGATACAAATGACCTTCGTGCCTGCACATAAGAGTGCCAATCCTATTGTGAGATCACAATAGATTAAAAAAAATAAATGCATAATTAACATGCTTTCAAATATAAATATTTTAGATGTTTTAGGCAATTTTGAGAAATAGGGGAATTGAAGGCACAAGAAAAATTGTTAGCTGAACAAAAAAATATTTTTAAAAAATGCAATTTAGAACGTGGTGACTTTCAAATAAAACTTCCGTTAGTTAAATGAAAGAATTTATTAAGTGAATATAAATCTACGGCGGTGTCGCAATTAATATTGATGGGGCTCATATTTAAAAAAAGAGGAACTATTGAATATGGAATACAAAGATTCCATGCGGGAATATGAACAAATGGGTCATATAACTCTGATTTATGAAAATAATGAGAATAAGGGATATTATGTATATCAGCATGCAGTCATTAATCCAGATAGTACAGTTTCGTGTTTGAGGGTAGTATTCCAGGTTTTCAGTAAATCATCTGCTAGAGCAGGGGTCTCCAAACTACGGCCCGTGGGCCGAATCCGACCCGCCAGTGTCATCAATCTGGCCCGCGACAGCGAATAGCTTATTGTTGCTGTAATAAGTTGAATAAAAAAACACAGAATGATAATAACTCGTTTTTATTTACTTGTTAGGTAAAGATTAATGACAAGCATAATACGCAGAAAATTTAATTTAAGCATAACAACAAACAAATAATTGAAATGAACCCACCAACATTATAAACTAGTGAACATCTCGCGGTTACCCCCTCGGTAGTTATGTTGGGGTAAAGAGTATCGCATATGTATGTATATCGATGTTTGGAATGTATATATCCTGAATCAAACATATGATTTTTATCCTGAAAATCCCTCAGGAACGGGAAGGCTAAATTAACGCGAATGAAACAGCGGGGTATCCACATGTAAAAAATACTACTAAAATTTATGTAATTGTGATTTTTCACTGACAATAGTTTGTAGTTAGCAAGCGTATGCTCGCTCAGAGAGCATACTCAGCGACTGGTGTAAAAATTATAGATAATTGCAGAAAAATTAAAACGGTTTTGGCCCTTGGTACTTACTGGAGTAAACAATATAGCCCTAAGGCTGGAAATTTTGGAGACCCCTGTGCTAAAGAATCTAACTTTGAGAGTTGATGTTCACTAATCCCCGTGGTGCAGGAAAACCCACACCAAGCCCAGAAGACCCAGTCACAGGCAACTGGGCCATGGCTAAGGGCAACAAGCAGCTTCACTTTTAGCAAGGAAACGCGATGGCTGAAGATTGACTAAACCTCAAGACAACTTCTCTACGATCATAAACCGGATCTACGGTTTAAAATATATTCCGAAACACTATAAACATTCATGACACCGCCGGAACTCGAACCTGAAACCTGTGGCACCGAGCGCCAGAGCGTTAGACACCTGACTATTCAGATCCTAACTTTGAAGGTAGTTCTAATGATTCAAAAATTTGCTTTCAATTTTACTGAATTTCCATTTGTTTAAAATTGCTTTTCCGCTAATGTTTCCAAAATGAACATGCAAATTTATGACAACGAGTATAATCGAAATTATTACATTATAGATTGGAGAAATGATCCTGAATTCTCAAATTAAGGAATGCAAAATCCGAACAATCACCTATATTGTAGCATCACCTCCATTTCTTGCATTAAGGGTTTTAAAACAAATAGTATTAAATTGTCAGAAAAATAATTCACTTATCAAAGATAAATAAGAAAGATTTCTATATGGACGATTTATTAAAAAGTTGTCATAATCAATAAGATTCTGTTCGCGTTTGTTTAGAATTGTTATTTTTAAGGTTTTCATTGTTCAAATATTCGAAAGGGGGAATACAAATTCAATTGCCCTGAACTGTTAAATCAACTGAATTAGCAAGCGAATCAGCAGTAGAAATCCAGTTTAGTAAGGAAACTATGGTTTTAGATTTTTATTAGGATTCAAAATCAAATTATTTTATTTTAAAGATTTCTTTTACATATTAATTCATATGCAACTATAAAAATTCTTTTGGAAATGGCTCCCAAACTATTGTAGCCCAAAAAGTAAGACCAATTATTATTTTTTTTCAAAAAACTCTTTATTTATTCTATCAAATTTATTTCATCGCTTTCAAAGTAATCCCCTCCGGACACAATGCACTTATACCAACTTTTTCCAATCCTCAATGCATGCTAAAAAGTCATCAAGCAGGGATGGCTTTCAAAGCTCGCGGCGATTCACGGGTGAATCTCTTCAATCGATTCATGACGGTGTCCCTGGAGTGATCTTTTGAGTTTAGGGAATAGGCAGAAGTCGCACGGGGTGAATACGGTGGTGTGGAACGATATGGAATTTCATTTTTGGCGAAAATTCACGAAGAATGCAGTGAGAGCTGGCGCATTCAGTGTTTTCGGTACCAATCGAATTTGAGGCTCGAAATGGAATTCACCGATCCTTTTGAAATTCCACCATCATCAGCAAGGTCTCTAATTGAAAATCGACGGTTTGCAAGTATCAAATCTTTAATTTTTTTTAGGACGTGAGCTTCGTTGGTTGAGATGGATGGTCGACCAAATTCTCTTCGTCTTCAACGCTTTCTCTGCCTTCTTTGAACTAAAACCTTTAAACCTTTCCTATCACCGAATGCCTTCTGCAACATGCTATACGTTTCCCGCAAACAAAATTGAATTCAAGTTCTTTTGCTGAATTAATTCAGTCATTTAAAAATTGCCGGAATCAGTTTCAGCTTCTCACAAAGATAATCGTAGCTGAAACACTAATGAATATTTTGTCGTGAAATTTCACACAGATGTCAAGGACAGTGTCAGCCACCTAAAAAAAAAAAAAAGAAAATTGAAATTTTATAAGCATCAGGTATTTTAAATTGAAAATTGGTCTTGCTTTTTGGACACAATAATATACACACTTCGTAATATCACAATCCATGGTTTTTGAAATGCGTAACAATCTGCATTTGTTGCTGTGCGTTATGCAATATTAAAAACTGATGAAGGGGCAAGAAAAATTTACTGTAGTGTTATGATTGCTAAACTAAAGTGGCTCCCATTAGACAGATTTCGATTTTCACTGCTATTGTCAAAATTATTTAAAAATGCAAAAAGGTACATTAGTTAATTATGAAACAGAAATGCTCATCTGAACAAATACAAAAATTTTTTCTGTCTTCGTTAACTTCTCATCAGTGTAAATAGCAAAAGTATATAGGTATTAGAACGAATGAAATGTTATAGATAATACTGAGAAAATAGGGGCCTGAATGGCCGAGTGGCTAGCCCTCTGGCGCCCGGTACCACAGGTTTCGCGTTCGAGTCCCGGCGGTGCCATGGATGTTTGTAGTGGTTCGGAATCCACTTTAAACCGCAGTTCCCAGTCCTAATGGAATCGAAGAGCGTTGCGGGGCATTGTTACTCCGCGTCCGTGGCTTACCATCAAGTTACACGCCCCCTAGGTAATTGCAAAGTGAGAAACGTCTGTGCAGCGCTTGCCTTAAGGCATCAAGACCAAGCTGTCTTAAGTGTTCGCCAGCTGCATTAGAACAAAAAATACTTAGAAAAAGATGTTTTCATATGCTAATTAAAAACAATTCAGAGGACATTGTCTCTAGAATAAATGATTTCCAACGATTATTTTATTTTTGTTTGTGGTAGAGTGGACCTTCGTGGATTGTGAAGGATTCACCTAAGTGGCCAAAATAGCCAACTGCTATTGAAACTATTAGTATATTAGTAATAATTAGTATATTAGTATATAACTAAACTATTAGTGGAAAGGGAACCAAATACTCCTTATTGCAATCATTCGGATAATGAAGAAAGTGTAAGATGTATAGATCTTCTATGGATATTACAGTTTCCACGTTCCACTATCTACAGTTTAACGTGGATTCCGAAACACTAACAAACATCCATGGCACCGCCAGGTTGAAACCTGTACCAATGGCCAGAGCGTTAATTGATTAGTCATCGGGCAGTAGTGTAAGGAGAGAAGTTCCATGTGATATAATGTACTTTGATGAGCATTAGCCTAATGAAGCTAATTTTGAGGGTGCTAACAGAAATCTGAAGGGCGTTTAAAAATTCTTGTTGTTCATGAATAACAGTGAAACTATCTTCTTAATAGATTTTTATCTTTGAGTAAAATAGTTAGCATTGTTTTTTTATTTTATTTTTTTTTTTTATTTCCAATGGCAGATTATGAACAATTACAGCAATAAAAAGAACAACAAAAAAAAAAAAAAAAAAAAAAGAACAGAGAATACAACAAAACATGCTGAAACAGTTCATTAATCTAACATATCACTAGATTCCCAATAACGCTCGGCGAGAAAAGTCTGCTCAGAGCAGGATATTGAAGTAGATGCATGGAGTCCATGGCCTCTCCAGAGTGAATATGGGGGAAGGAACAATTTTGAGTCTGTAAAAGATGGTTTCGCAGGCAGTCGGTCGTCAAATTAGCCTCCATAATAGTAAAGACATCAATATCCTTCTCACACAGAGTCAGCAAAAGCTCTGCGCGCTTGATTGAGACAGTCCACCGGCATTCCACTGTAGCACACGAAGAGTATCAAAGTGAGGGGAGGAAGACATAATGCCAATTTGTAGATCTTTTAGCCACTAAAAAGTGTCATCAGGTGCACCACGGGGAGGTAGATCTACTGTGCATTGTTGTTTATTGTCAGAAATGTATAAGTATTTACAAACAGCATTCGCATAAAATCTACGACACTAATTCCCAATTGTATCTTATCTTCACCGATAGAAAGTATGATTTTCGAGAAGTTTTAAGTTTTGTCCACATGTCCATTTTCTAAAGAACCGCAAGGTATGAAGCTAGAAAACTCTATTGCTTGCGTATAAAAACTTATTAATTTCTCTCAATACTTTCTTGGATTCTAGTACTGTGTATTACGGATCAGCGAAAGGATGAATATTCCTTTTTACCTTTCTGTGCTAATCTTGCAATCATTCTACATGCATAAATAAAAATATATTATATACTTGCAAAATATTCTCAGACTTATTGACATACGGAACCAATTTATTGTCTAACATCATGAGAAAAAAAATTTTCAATATAGAGACTAGTCTCATCAACAAATGTATAGTTTGTATTTGTTTTTTAGAAAAGAAAATCTGACCTTCTTTTTACGAAATTTACCTAAAATTAGAATAACACCACACCGGCGTTTCTTTTCTATCAATCGTGACTATAACTTTGCGTAGGCTAAATTTAAAAAAAGGTCGAGATTTGGTTTGTCGCTCTATGGTTATTTTGCGTACACGAGGACTAAACAGACCGGGACCTACTGTTTAAAGTGGTTACCGAAACACTAACAAACATCCATTCCAATGCCAGATTCGAACTTGAAGCCTTTGGTACCAAAGGGCAGAGCTCTAGCCACTTGGCTACCAGGCCGCTTTTAAATGCCGAGAATCTAAGGTCATTAATGGTTAGATTGCAATATTTGTGTGCTTATCAACGAAAGCAATCCACTTAGTCAGTGACCATACAACTGAGACTTCATCAATACCTTGAGAAAATTTAGTGCAGACGGGCAGTTCCACGTGATATATTATACTTTGACAATGAAGCTAATAGCTAAGTGCTGACAGCTAAGCTAAGTTAAGGGCCAACAGAAAACTGAAGGGTATTTAAGAGTTCTTGCTGTTCATGAATACCAGTGAAATTATCTCCTTCTGTTTGTCTCATCTGAGTTGAATTCCACCTCATAATGCCTCATAAATTTTTGCTTCATCTCATTTTTAGCATTTTGTGAGAAGGGGCAGTTAAGTCCATAAGTTCCACCCGATGCATGTTATGGGTGCGACTCCGTTAACTTTTGAAAAATTGACCATTTTGTCGACTCAAATTGAGGCTTGTCTCAACTCCAGACCTTTAACTGAACGATGATTCGGATAACATGGTCTTAATACTATTATCTTTTCCTAATCAGACATGCATCCTTGCCCCTTCTAATAATTATAATATCATTAACTTCTCTTCTAGGTGGAGTAAAACCGAGATCTTTGAAACAAAAGCCTTTGAACTTCTGAAGGTTAGACTATATGTCTAAACTATACCCTCTTAAGAAATGGAAAAAAAAAAAAATTACCAAAACTTGCAATAGGTGATGTTGTGACGAAAATACTTAGAAGAAATGAATTCGCCAACTTCCTGGTTCTTTTAGTTCACAACGGTGGTCAGCTCTCTTGAATTAATTCTTAACTATTTTTATTACACATACTAGATTAATTAAAAACTTTGTACAATATTTACAAATTAATAGTACTGCCACACATTCTAATCTCTAATGCCATAAAACTTAATTTTCTCAATATACCTCTCACATTTCTAAGATTACCTCTCTCTCTCTCTCTCTCGCTTTCAAACACTCTCAAACTCGCACTTCTTTGCCCATTTAACTTGGCGTCGATGATCATTCATTCATCTTTTTTCAAATGTTGTTAAGATTATAGATGACAGGTACCTTCTAATATTTGGACTTTGGGAAAGATACTAAAAATTCATCTTGAAGAGGATGAATCAATTTGTGTAATCATTAACAAACTGTAGATGGTGTGTTGAAAGACACTCATTGTTAAAACAATTAAAATACCTGTTTCCTGATCATTCTTGACTGGGGTAGGACGATATTGTCTTTTTTTTCTGGACAAATGGCACTGCTATTGCATGATATTATGTTTACATCAATTAGAATAAAATTCAAGTGTTTATGCATGTAGGATTTGTTTGTGTGGAAATCAGCAGGCGGCGACACATACGGTTGCTTGTCTTTGACAGGGCCTGTTTACAATATGGGGGAGTATTCAACTTTGAACTCTGACCCCACAAGAAGGGACAGGACCCTGTAGATGATAAAAGAATCCCCGCAGAAGAGAGAACGCTGGCAGGAGCGATTGGGAGGCTGCGTCAGCAGCGAGAGAATGATTTATCCCTTAATTAACAATCAATGTAAATATCATTGTAAAATATCGTAGCAATAAATGGCTTTATTTAAAGTGGCGTCCCGTTACTGCGTTTATATGTCAAATCCCCTAGACGCTCACTGCAATAGTCAAGCTTTTTTGTTAGACTGGTAGAGAAGTCTAACAAAATGTAGGTTCGACCGGGATGAATCTATTGAACCGGTGTAACCCACATGCATGTATGCTCATGAGTTCGACAAACATCTGCCACTTGTAATTTTGGTGTTTCTTTTATGTTTCTTGTATGTTGATTAAAGTTGTTTTGTTTGCTGTTGAAGATCCCTGAGTAGTGTGTTTCAATTTGGAGTTATAGATTATATTGCAAGCTACAACGTAACAATAGTTTTTCAATTTATAGGATAAATAATAAATACTTTTAACTATAAATCAACAATTACCATTAATTAAAATAAAAATTCAGCATATATACAAATACGACACTTTTAATTTTAATAAATTAATGTTTTAGTTTTGTAAACTAATTGATTAAAAATAATTTGATAAAAACCATTCTAACAAATTTAAAAAATGCTTTAATAAATTAATTTTAGCTTTCAGTTGATGTTTAACAATTAAGTATCTAAGAATTTTTAAATTAAATTGTTACATAATTAAAAATTATTAAAGGAAATGGTGTAAATGCCATATTAGAAGAACGCAAAGCTAACGAACATTTGAAAATAAATATGATCATGACTTACCTATTTTTGATCGGATTATCATTCAAAAAAGAGATGTTATAAGAATGAACAGCATTAAGATTAAAAACATTTAGAAGAATTTCTGAACGGATTTACAGCTTTTTCCATTGCTACCATAATTATTATATTTCAAGGCCTCATTATATGATATGCACATTTTAATACATAAAAACTTTTTTCTAATTTACCCATAAAAAAATGGAGGTTAAACTTCTTTAGCAAAACTTTATAATTTAAAACCTTACAAAATCCTATTAATTATTGTTTACCTACATTTTGTATCATTTTTTTTCTTTCTAATGCAGCTGGCAAACACTTAGACAGCTTGGTCTTGAATGCTTACCTTAAGGCAAGCGCTGCACAGACATTACTCACTTTGTATTACCCAGGTAGCGCGTGCAACTTGAAGATAAGCCACGGAC